>VZTU01010631.1:318492-473749 GCA_013400835.1 Zapornia atra | reverse complement strand
CGCTGCGGCTCCGCGCCTGTTGTGTGCGGGGAGGGCGGGGTGCGGTGGGGTGGCGGTTCAGCCTCATGTAAACCGGGGTTCCCCCCCTCGGGCGGTGTTTTAACACGGGGCTGTCTTTCCCGGGCCGGCAACCGGCATCGGGAACTCGCTGTCCTCGGGAACTCGCTGTTCTCGGGCTCCCGCGGTGCCGCTCCAGCGGGTCGGTGCCGTGCGCGGCCCCTTTGAGTGGGGTGGGGAGTGTGTGGGGGGAGAGAAATATTTCGCGGCTCATCCGCTTGACAGAAGACGCACGGGTGGGGATGAAAGATGATAGGTCACGTCCTGGATAACGGGGAAAATGTTCGTGTCGGTAACCTCCGGCGGGAGCAGCGCGTTGGGCACCGGCAGCGCTCATCTATCTCCCCGCTCCCTGCCTTGCGAGGAAGGGGATCCCTCCGGTGCCTGTGGACACGCTTCCAGATAAGGAGGCGTTTGCCTCCTCTCTGGGACTGCAGAGGGAATGGAGATGTAATTTTTATTACGTCTTCTTTTTGATGATAGAAAGTTTGTCTACATCTCAAGAAAATTATGCAAACTGGCAGGCTGCTTGTTTTTCCCGTTGACTGAGAAGAGCCTTGGAGCGAAGTCTGCCTCCCTTGTCTGGGTCAGAGCCTCTTTGTTAGAATTAAAACTGATTTCTCTTAATTTGACCCAGTTGATGTCATCTGGTGCGCTCCTAAGGCGAGCAGGAGCCACTGCTGCCAATGAATGTCCACAAAGCTTGCCTTTATCTTTTGCACTTAGATATGGCCCGATCGCTCAGCTGTTGATGTTGGAACTGTGGTGCACTGTGATATAAATAAATGTATTCATGCTGGCATCCAGCTCTTCAAAAATGAGTTTCTTTCACACCCTTTGGTTCACAAGTAGTTGTGTGCCGGGCCTTTCTGCATAGCGGCTTTCATGGGGCGTTCATTTTTAAGGACTTATCAGAAGACTTCATAGAGGGAAAGTGCTCTGGGAGAAGAAAAGCTCTCAGTTTAAAGCAGTGCTTAACTTGGAGCGGGATCCGACAAAGGATGTGAAGGCTGAAAGCCGCTTGTATTCAGCAGAAATCACTGGGGATTCACAGTGATGTGAATGAAATGCTGATGTAGTGGGGTACGGGGCAGATGAAGGTGATAGAATTTGTTGCTCCTTGTGTCTGTGTCTGCTGTTCTGATTGATAACATGAATTACCTTCAGATAGCACCTGTTGGTGTGATTTTAATTTTTTTTTTTCTTTTGTGGAAGGGAAGGTTGAGCAGGGAGGAGACTCTCCCTGGTATCCCACTTTGTCTGGAAATGATGCTGCACTCTGCAGTGTTGGGTGTCTGTCTGAAGGCAGCTGTCTGCAAGAGGTCTGGTGCTCAGAAGTAAAAACTGCAGCCATGTGAACTCCAGTTCTCTGAAAATGGACCTTCTCTGCCCAGAAACAAAAAGTGTCCACAATCAAGAAGTGTTTTTACATAAATAAATTGCTAGGTGTTAGAGCTACACCTAGAAGGGCCAACAGCATCTTGATATGACCAGCATTAGCACTGGGCTGTCAGAAATCAGGAGGGTGGGATTGTCACCACTGGTAGGAAAACTTCTGTCTTCCTTGTGGAACCGGGGAGCTTGTTTTCATGAGTGCTTTCAAATCCCATGCCCAGCAGTGACTGGGATAAGAACTTTGGGAGGTATGATACACCTCTTCCAATCTCCTTGGCTGTAGTTTGCCATGTGCAGTTGTGCTCTTAATGTGCACATCCAGCCTAAAGGTCACAGGACAGCTGTGAATCTCTCTGCTCTTAAAAGTATATGCAGCCTCCTGTTAGCTCTTTGAAGATGCCATGCCCTGTATGGGGTGGGTGTCTTCTGAGGGGCAAGCAGGGGGTTTTGCATACTGCACCAGTTCTAAGTGTTTAACATACTTCTTCTGGAAACTTTAAAAGTTCTGGCCAGTCTTCCCTGGCATTCAGACCATCAAAGGGTGGGACCCTTCTCTATGCTTTTAGCAATGCCCGTTTCAACCCAGTAGGGCAGAACAGCTTCCAGTTCTGTTTTAAAGCCATAGTTGTTGCACTGTGCAGAATCTTAAACATCCCTTGGCACCATAAAGTCTCTGATTTCACGTTGAAAGTGATTGCCAGTTGCAGGTTATTGATGTAGAAGACACAGTCCCTGTTTATTGGGTGGGCACAGGGGGAAATGCTTAGCAGAACTCGCGCCACTTTTCAGATTTGTTGGGCGTTTGCACGCAGAGCTTTTGTGGGCAAAGACACAGAGCTATTTCCTTAACTAGCTCGTAGACTTGCTGGGTGATTTATAATTTTTTTTTTCTTCCCTTCCCTTTTGAATGTGATATTCTGGGGAAAGACTGAAATACGTTATGGGGAGCATGTGGTAAAAGTGTTTTCTATTCATCCCATTGTCACGTAGAGCTCCTCTTAATGGTCATAAGGTAATTGTTTGGGTCTGCCCACTGGTTTTCTTTCTGCCCTTTATAGACCCAAAGAAGAGTTATGATTACAGTTTTCTCATGTCCGTTTGGCCTACACTCTGAAGTGGGCAGCAGTCAAGCTACATTGGCTTTAGACAGTGGCATTTTGGGCATTCATGGCTTGCCCCGTGAGCTGTGCACTATGTGAACCTGCAAAAATGGGATGGATCAGATCTGAGGCTGATGGGGCTCTCGCCTATCTAACTAACATTATTTGATGTGTTAATGTGCTGTCAAGCACCTGAGAGTGTTGTCATGACAGTTCAGAGTTTCTTGCTCTGAATATCAGGGCCTGGTATTCACCTTGCACCAGGGGAAGTCTAGATTGGATATCAGGGAGAAATTTCTTCCAGGTGAAGGGGTTCTCAAGGGCTGGAATAGGCTGCCCAGGGAAGTGGTTGAGTCACCATGCCAGGAGGTATTTAAAAAGACCTGTAGATGAGGTCCTTAGGGACATGGTTTAGCGGTTGGACTTGGCACTGCTAGGTTAAGGGTTGGAATTGATGATCTGAAAGGTCTTTTCCACCGTAAATGGTTCTGTGTTTCTGTTTATCTGAGCTGAATATTCTTGCAGGAAGAAAGAAATGGAAGGAGAAGAAACTTGGTTTGAAATATTATGTCAGACAAATGTGAATAGCCAGGCTGCTACACAGCCCTCGACGCAGAACTTGCAGTGGAATATGGGCATTCAGCCTCCACTGTAACAGTGGAGTACGTCAGTGCCTTTGACCTGTCTGAAGTAATAGCCCATTGCAGCAGTGCCTCTGTTCCGAGCTGGTTTTGGACAGTTTTCATCTCAAGCAAAGTCTGTCAGCGCAGATGTGCTGGGGTTATTGTGTTCCTGACGATGTCTCCGTTTCCTTCCTTGAGCGGGTTTTATGACTGTAAATCTTGAAAGATTTACCCGGTTCCCCATCGTTGCCATTTTCAGTCAAGTAGGGAACCAGGTGGCTGCTTGCATTTGGAGCAGAGACAGGCTGAAGTGCTTCTGTTCTCTGCATGTAATTTTGAAGCTTGGAGTAAAGACCCTACAAAGCGACCGAGAATGTTGCTTCCTCTGCTTTCCTTCAGACAGTTTAAGAAGAAACAAATGTCAATCTTGCCCCAGTAAAATAATGCTAATAATATGACATCTCAGAGCATTCTTTTTTGAAATAGGATGCTACTTTATCTCCCTCCTTTCCCCTCCCTATGCCCCCTTCTTGCTGACACCCTGAAATCCCTCAGCAGTCCAGGGTAACAGCGTTACGCTTCCTGGCAACATGATCTGGCATGAAAAAGTAATGGAGTCAGTTTAGCTGCGTGATGTCCTACTGTGAGTTTTACAATAAGGAATGAGCCTGGGTTTTGTGCTGTTGCTTCATTCCTTTGGCTCTGCTCTTCCCTAGATTGCGCTGCCGCTGGAACATGAAGGCTGTTCTGCATCTCACGCTGACGGGTACATGTGGCTAGTGCATGACGTGCTGGTGTGCTACCAAAAGGAAGATGTGGGAGCAGTCTGGCCCCGTGGAGGCTGGGCGTTGTGTTAACAACATTGGACTGCACGAATGATGTAGTAATGCTGTAGGTGCTGCCATGGTGTTTCAGGGAACCTGGGCTTGCTGTTGTTAGTCACAGGCCTTCCCACCTGCTGTCCTCCTGCTTCTTGCTCTGCACGTAATGGATGAATTACTGTTGCTTTTATTTTGAGGGCTTAGCGATTGACAGAGACCTTCCTTGTGAAACCTGAACTGGTATATCATAGAATGCTTTGGGTTGGAAGGGACCTCAAAGATCATCTAATTCCAACCCCCCCAGCCGTGGGCAGGGACACCTTCACTAGACCAGGTTGCCCAAAGCCCCATCCAACCTGGCCTTAAACATTTCCAGGGGTGGGGCTTCCACAAAGAATCTCTGGGCAACCTGTGCCTCACCACCCTCATAGTAAAGAATTTCTTTTTACTGTCTAATCTAAATCTAACCTCTTTCAGCTTGAAGCTGTTGCCCCTTGTCCTATCAAAAGTGAACACTTTCCTGTAGGTCCCCTTGAAGTATTGATAGGCCACAATTAGGTCTCCCTGGAGCCTTCTCTTCTCCAGGCTGAGCAAGCCCAGCTCTCTCAGGCTGTCTTCATAGGGGAGGTGCTCCAGCCCCTGATCATCTTTGTGGCCCTCCTCTGGACTCACTCCAACAGTTCAGTGTCTTTCCTGCACTGGGGACCCCAGAGCTGGATGCAGCACTGCAGGTGGGGTCTCACAAGAGCAGAGTAGAGGGGCAGAATCACCTCCCTCGACCTGCTGGTGGTGCACTCTCCCTGGTGCTGTTTTTGAAATCAGCTGTGGTATGCAAGGATATTTAAAGACTTTTTTTCTCTGCCACTTAACATTGCAGTGGGGTGAGGTACCTACACTCCCCAGTCCTTGAGCTGCGATTGCCTAATCGCTGCTGGCATGCTGTGGGCTGATGCTTAATGTGCTTGGCATCTCTCCATGCCATTGGTCAGCTTGACACTCTTGTTCACTGTACCTTCTGCTAAATGCAGCACTTAATTTCCAAATCTGTATGTCCCGAGGGTCAATCACCAGAGAAATGATAGTCACTGTTCTGCAGGAAGTAAATTTAAGGAGGTGTGGATTTCCCTGTGGCCAAGAAAGCTTCTTGTCATCCATTAATATTGACTACTGTGGCTCTTGTGATGTGTTGGTTTCTGGCTGTGCAGCTGCATGGTTGTCTCCATACAGATGAGGGGTTTTGTCCTTGATCGCATGAGTATGGATGCAAGATAAGAAGGTTAAATGTCCTCTCTGCCTACTGCTACTGCTCCTCATGTTGGCTTAGAGCCCAATGCTTCATTCACCAAGCCAGTGGGATGAAGCCAATTCTTACAGAGTTCTGGGCATGTCAAGCAAAAGTGCTTGACCCTAAACATGGTCCCAAACCCCACTCCTCTTGCCCTCAGTTCTCTGCTATAGAAAATAATCTCTTTCTCTTGATGGGTTTCTCCAAGCTGCCTTCATGTCCTAGGGGCTGCCTGCAGAGTATGATGGTTGTGGTGAGAACCTGCACTCATCAATACCCTCTGCAAATAGTACTGCCCTCCTCATAAGCCTTTTGGCAAAAGGCTGGAGAACTGCTGGTGCTTGCTTGCTGACAACCCATGTAGTCCTGTAGCAGCACAGGAAAGCTGTACCACAGAATTAGGCTACTTTAAATAGGAGCTGGTTAAATTAGTTGGAATAAGTCAGAAGCTTGCCTGGTAATAGCAAAGGGACAAGGTTGCGCTTCTGCTGGCTGTTTATGTGTCTTCTGTGTTTATGCCAGGCAAGACTCCACAGCCCTGAAATGCAAGAAGACTGTATTAGACTTGAAGGCTTTGTTTTAAAATGTATTTCAGTTTCTTTACAGTATGTGAGAAAAACACCTTCTCTGGTTGCAGCTTTGTTTCACAGAGACTGCAACAGATTTCCAAGCTGTTGTAATATCTTGGGGAGATGGAAAACAAGTGCTTGTCTTGCTGAACGAGTCCAAAATATTTGGGTACTAATGAATCTTCTATCCAGATCTATTGAAGAGTTCTCATGTTGGTTAAATAGGTGACTTTCTTCCAACAGGTAGGCTATTTCATAGGGAAACTAAGGAAAGGGTAAGGGACTTTTCCTGAAGAAAGAAATATTCCAGTCTCAAACTTCTGAATAAAACCAAAGTAAGTGGTTGTTGTGGTTTAACCTAGCAAGCAGTTAAAATAACTGCATAGCTGTTTCTCTCCCCCATCCCGTTGAGTGGGGGTGGGAGTGAGCAATTGGCCGTCGGGGAGGAGAGAAAGGCAAAAGTCATGGGTTGAGATAAAGGAAAAGGAAAAAGGAAGACAGACAAGGAAGAGTATAATTATAGTAGCAATAATAATAATAATAATAATAATAATAATAATAATAATAGAATATGCCAAGCAAGTGATGTGCAGCTCAGTTGCTCACCACCTGCAGACCACCAATACCCAGCTAGTCGCTGAGCTGCGGTCTAAACCCCTGGACAGCTTCCCCCAAGTTATTTACTGAGCATGACATTGCATGGTACGGAATATCCCTTTGGTCAGTTTGGGTCAGCTGTCCTGGCTGTGTCCCCTTGCATCTTCTTGTGCACCCCCAGCCTCCTCGATGTCAGGGCAGTATGAGGAAGCTGAAGAGTCATTGACTTGATGTAAATGCTGCCTAGCACCAACCAAAACATCGTAGCATCATCAACCTTATTCTCATCCTAAGTCCAAACCACAGCACTATACCTGCTGCTAGGAAGAAAATTAACTCTATCCCAGCTGAAAATTAACTCTATCCCAGCTGAAATAACAACTTGACCAGCCAAAAGGCATGTGAACCAACAGAAAACCTCCCATCTCCCTGAAGGTAATCCATCTCAGGGCACGGGTGAGCATGGGTCATGCCAGGTAGAACAGGAGATCTGCAAAAGTTTCACCTAGGTGCAAGAGTGAAAGAATACGACGAGATCCTAAGATGACAAAGTGTGTGATGTAGGTGAAATGTAAATATATGGACATTCAGGACAATCCAAAACAGATCTGCTTTTGGCATACGTCACCAGCTGCCCTTACTGGCTGCTTCCTTCTGCTCAGTCCACGTGAAGAAAAAGCAACAGACATTTACTTTGTAAAAGGTATATTTTCTTAAGGCAGCAGTATTGTCTATGCCAGTAGCCTGCTTGTATCATTAATTACCATTTTTCCCATTAAGCTTTTCAAAGAGAGCTGAAGAACCTTTGTGATTTAGGCTCCTTCATCTCTGTCTCACGTTGTGCAACCCCAGGTATCTTGTGAACTTACTGCAGAATCGTATGTGCTTTAGCAAAGTAAAAGAAGCAAAGCTGCTTTCAAACTGAAGGTCAGTGTGGCCTGTATTATCGTTATAACAGGTCATAGAAACAGTTTCTTGCCACTTGCAATTTGAGCCCATAACTCTTTAAGCTGGTAATATCCCCCCATCATTTATTTTTGTTAGACCTCATGAATGTCAATAAGTGAATGACACGCATTCATCGCCTGTGTAAATGAAATGATTGGCATTTGTTTTCCTGCCTGCTGCCTGCCTGGTGGGATTTCCATTTGGAGCTATTATTTCAGGCTCCTTTAACGCCTGCTCCCCAATGTGTGCAGGCTTTGTAGGTCTGGTCTTAGCAACCTAAATATTTTGGACGTTAATTCTTCTCACTTGTGAAAACATGATGTGCCTTGTGGAGTGCAGCCCCGTCAAACTTCCCCAAACGTAACCTGGGAGAAAAAGGTCACTTAGTGTGGGGGGAATCTCTTCATAACCGTATTTCCAAATGCTGTGGTAAGGTTCTGCTGCATCCAGGGAAGTGTGTGTCACAGCAGTGGAGATGTGCTGCTCTGGCTCAACCTGGACACGTGCGTGCCTTGTGCTTTGGGTCTCCCTGTGTTTACTGGCATCATGATGATGGGTAGTAGCTGGGGGTGGAATTTTATATTAGAGGGTGAAGGACAAGCTGTTTAAAACCGAGAAACCTTCCATTTGAGGGCTGATGCTGGGCTGTCCACCTGCGCTGTGGGTGGGCTGCGTATGGGGACTGACTTTGTACCAGTAGCTCTTTATCCTTAGACTGGGTAAATGAAGAGCAGTGTTTTCTTGGGCAGCTGCTGCCTCCCAGGTAACAGGCTGGATCCACGCAAGGGAGTGTTGGAGGCTCAGTCTTTCAGAGACAGTCGCCCCGAGCTCCAGCCCTGGGATTAACTTCATTGAGGATTTTGTTACACACAGCTCTGCTCGGCCCCACAGTGCAAAGGTGTTGGCAGAACTGATGCTGAACTACCTGATACCCTCCCCTGCCCTGCCTGGAGCTGCCTTCCTCCTGCTTGACCTCCCTCCTCACCCTCCTGCGCCCAGATCTGGGCTTACAGTCAGGCGAGAAAGACTGTCCCTGTAATGAGGAGGTGGTAAAAGTGCTCCCTTAATATTTCTGCTGCCCCTGTAATCCTCCTCAAAAAGCATCCCTTAGGGCACAAGCTGCTGCCAGCTTGCTAAACAGTTAACTGGATGATTACACACATGATTAAAAAAGATGAGAAATCTTTTAAGGAACCCTATGGTCAGAGCTGTGCATTGGTGCTTCCCAGATCTCATGAGGGATAAAATAGTTCCAGGTAAAGTCTTCACATCCTTAATAACGAATGTGGGTTGATAGCCCCTATGTTATTGGTTGGATTTGTTTGTGGTTTTGGGCTTCTTTTTTTTTTTTTTCTTTTTTAAAGCTGTAATTGCATAAAATGTTCTGAGAACGGGGTGCCTCAACTTTCTAAACAAGTTTGTTAGTCTTCAGCTGGCCGGCAAGCCCTCAGGTTTGGGTTCCATCATCTTGTGGGGTGTCTGTATTAACCCTTGTGGGTTTTTGGATTGATAGGGATGTAGCTAAAACTGAGGGAAAATGGATGCAGCTGCTCTTGGCCATGCTAATACTTCCCTAAATGCTTCTGGGGGGGGTTGGGGTAGAAGGGATTACTTTGAATGCTTGACAATCCCAATGGATATTTAACATTTTGTGAATCAATGTCATAATTTTACAAGGTTGCTGAGAAAAAGTCCTTTGCTGAGGAAGCTCTGGCTACGTGACCCTTGCTGCTGTCTTGTTTATTTTTTTCTTTTCTCCTGAAATTAATCACTTGTTACTTTGTTTTTTGTTCCCAGGGTCTTGGTCGGCGCTCCCAAGGCAGAATCTAAATACAGCACCTCTGTTCAGTCCCCAGGAGCGGTGTTTAAATGTCGAGTCCATACCAACCCTGACAGAAGATGCACAGAACTGGATATGGGGCGAGGTGGGTAGTTAGGATTCTTTTGGGGGGAGAACCAAAACCACCATCCATCCCAACACACATAGCCATTCTCAAAGAGGCCCCGAGACTCTGAGAGGGATCTGTCAGCCTCTCCTGATGGATTTTGAGCACCAACAGCAAAGGTGTCATATTCTCTTCTATCTTATGAAATAGCATCCCACCCGGTGCTGGTGTCCTCCCAGTGCCTTTCCTTGTGCTCTCCAGTGAATAACCAGACACAGGTGGATTTTTTTCCCCCCTTGCTTACGCAGTCGCCATCTTTTCTCCACCTGCTTCATTGTTACTTTGCAGCCTGTCTGTGGGCAGTTGGGAGCACTGCTGCCTATTCCAGGCAGTGCTGAAATAAGGAGGTGTGGGATGACCTCAGGTGATGTGTGTGGCGTTATTAGCAACATGGTGATCCCTGAGTTCCTTCCAGTGCAGCAAATCATCCCTTGGATTTGTTTTTTGTGCTAAAGGAAAAAAAGTTCCTCTGTGAGAGCTGTGCTTGTATGCTATTTCTCATTGTCAGGATCAACTTTGGTTGCTCTGACATACTCTCTGAATCAGGGGATGGAGGACTCCTAACGCAAAACTCTGATCTAAACCCATGTGCTGGATTCTTGTGGAGAAAATTGAAGCCTTTTAATATTTTGTTTTTCCTGGTGGTGTGTGTGTTACTGCTTTCTCTGCCTATAAAGAATTACTCATCTTTTCATGACCGAGTCAAGTAAAATTCATTTCTGTGACACTTAGGTATGTTAAAACAGTGTTTTGTTAAGTTTGATTTGTCCAGCTACTGTAATGTAAACTGTCTGTCATGGGTCAGTGAATACTACCTGGCAGGACTAAATATTTAGGCTTCTATTGTTTTTTTACGTGCCCCAGATCTCATTTTCAAGAGTAATTTTTGCTTTGGTTGCGTTCTGCAGGCAATCCCACATCTCTTCCATTGACTTCAGTGGGATGGTTTATTCAGTTGGAGCTGTGGACGTGCTGTAATAGCTGCTGGCTGTTTGGGACAGGGTCTGTCTCCCACTGTGTTGTTTGTGTGGTGCCCAGCAAGAGTGAGAGCATCGCCCTGATTAACGCATACAAGAAATAATAATCAGGATGGGAGGGAAAAGAAAAGCACCATCAGGCAGATGTTTAATGGGCAATCTTTTTTCTTGTAGGGATTCTTCAGTGGGTATTTAAAACTCAGGTCTCCTCTTCTCTTTCTTTCTGTAGGCAATTCTCGGGGCACGCTCTGTGGAAAGACCTGCAAAGAAGACAGAGATGATGAATGGATGGGCGTGAGCCTGGCTAGACAGCCCAAGGCTGGTGGAAGTGTGCTGGTAAGTCCCCTCTTTTCTTTGATCTCATTAAAACCGTTACTGCTGTCTGACTCTAATGCTAAACACGTCAGGATTAATGTGTTCAGCAGTGACTGACAGAGTCCAGCTTTATGGGCAGCAAAAGTCTGCGGTCCCTTCCTTCAAGCGGAAAGAAAAGTGAGCCCCAGCCAGAAAGCTTTATTTGTAGAGGGAGGACTTCAAAGCCGTCACACCTGACTTGTGTCACCCAAGGGCTTCCTCCTAAATCTGATGGATTAGATCTCTGAAGAGTATAAATAGAACTTTGCCTGTGAGGTTCCTGCTAGTTTGTTCTTTTTGTCATTTGCCCGTGTTTGTGTAGGGAGTATGTATGCATCCATTTTCCCTGAGCATGTCAGAACTTATGGCAAGCGTAAGATGAGTCTTTGTGGTGATGTTTTTTCTTCATGTGTATTAATTTTCCATTAACAGGGCAGATGTGTCGAGAGTAGAGATGACGTGGTTGTGTGTGGGTGGCCTTGTTGTCTTCAGTATGGAGATCATGCACATAGGCAGGTCAAGGAGAGCAGATGTGATCCTTAGAATGGGAAATTTCTCTTTGCAGAGTAACATTTTCCATACTGGAAAGAAAACAAACAAAGAGAGCCAGGCAAAAATCCTTCTAAAATACACAGGTATATTATGATCAATAGCTGTCTGTGTTTTACATTTGCAGTTGGGTTCTGGCTCTCTACCCTAGTGAGGCTGTCTGCAGGAACGTTAACTGGAATGGGGAAAAAAAAAAAAGAGAAACTGCAACAAAATGTTGCAGGTATTATATGTGGCAGGGAAATTTCAGAGTAACCCTGACAACAATCTGATTCTAAACATCGCTATTTGGGAGTTGGAAAATTGCAGTATGACCCCATCTTTCCAATGCGATAGGGGATGGCCCTGGTACATGTCACCAAGCTGTCACAAAGCGGCTAGTAAGGAGGATCTTGTGTGGTGATTACTGTGCCAGCCACCCATGTGAGCTAAAGTGGACAAAGCTGCTTCATGCAAACGGGGTTTTCTTAGAGACCAAACATGCCCCAAGTCCTCAACACACCCAACTTCCCCGTGGGGGTGCAGGTGGTTTTTATATGTTCCTGTGGGATTTTATCTGGCCATCTCTTTTGTCAGGGCTGTGGGGCCTGGCCAGTGCTTTACTTTTCTTGAATGTTTTAGGTGTGTTTGGCAATAGAGGGGGGGCAGAAAAACAGACTGGCATATATAAAATGCACCGTACAGTGGAGCACACAATTAAGGCATTCATGCTAGAAGAGCAGTGTAAGCAACTAATGATATCATAAAATGGTTTGATTTGGAAGGGACCTTAAAGATCATCTAGTTCCATACCCCCTTCCACGGGCAGGGACACCCTCCACTAGACCAGGTTGTCCAAAGTCCCATCCAACCTGGCCTTGGACACTGCCAGGGAGGGGGCAGCCACAGCTTCTCTGGGCAACCTGTTCCAGGGCCTCACCACCCTCATAGAGAAGAATTTATTCCTAATATCTAATCTAAATCGCCGCTCCTTCAGCCTAAGGCCACTACTCCTCATTCTATCACTATACCCTTGTAAAGAGTCCCTCTCCAGCTTTCCTGTCGGCACCCTCTAGGTACTGGAAGGCTGCAGTAAGGTCTTCCTGGAGCCTTCTTCCAAGCTGAACAAACCCAACTCTCTCAGCCTGTCTTCATAGGAGAGGTGCTCCAGGCCTCTGATCATCTTTGTGGCACTCCTCTGGACTCACTCCAACAGGTCCCTGCCTTGTACTGGGCACAGCAACTAAGTGAAAGCAGCAAAGGAAGGTAAAGCAGGTGGAGAAGAAGCCAGGCAGCTACCATGGCTGGGGCTGGCTGCTGGCTGGCTCAAGGAAGGCTGCAAGGGTGAGAGATGTGGTCCGTCTGTGAGGGCTTAGTTTGGGGCTGAGCGAATAGAAATTTTGGACATAAAGCAGGTTAAAAGCAAAATGTAGCTAATTTAAAATGCACAGTCAGAGGTGTGCCACTTAAGGTGGTACAATGTCTCCACAAGTTACGCTGTTTTATGGAAGTCCTGAACCAGGCCTCTGACAAGATTACTCTGCACTCACCACATAGATTGTGTCCGGGTGCTCAAGGGTGTTTTAATGCCTAATTCTCATTGATTTCAGTGAGATATTTATCACCAAAACATTCTGTCTTAAACTACTAATTAAACATCTGTGCACATCTGTGTATAGACAGAGCCTGGAATGAAGGCATATGGATTTGTTCATGGGTGGAACATACCTGGCTGTTTCAGGGTGTTGGTTACGCTTGTTTTGAGATACCTTTTAATGAAAAAAAAAATAAAATTCCCATAAGCAGATGGTATTGAATGAATATGCTCTTCTAGTTTCAAAGATCAGGATTAAATGCAGTTTAAAATGCAGTTGTCTTTGAACTAGTGTTCTGAGAAGAATTTTGGGGCCACATCTGCCTATTTTAGCCTTCTAACAAAATGACCAGCTAGCCCTTATGAGCGATGCCCAGTAGCTATGAGTACGTGCAGTGTACATCGTCAGGCACTGCAGCTCTATTGCTGTGCCAGGGATTCCCTTAAGTCAGAGCAGTATCTCTGTGTTCAGTAGCCCTGGATGATGATTATTATTATTATTTTCCTAATTTTTATTTTTCATCAAGACAGGTAGTTGCACTTGGCATCCTGCATTTGAGGGGTGGCTCCCACGCTTTAACTGTGGCTTGTGGGAAGAAGTTGTTCCTGTTGCTTTGAAACTGCTCAGTGGCTTAAATTTCCGTCATGCCCAATTGCCTGATAAGAGCACAGACGTCAGCAGAAGGGGTGGTAGGGAAGGTGAGGAGTGTGCAGCGGGGCTTGAGCTGATGTTTGGTAAAGGGGTTTGGGTTTGAGCCCATAATGTGCCAGGATGTTACTAAACCTGAGTGGTATTTCTGTGTAACGGACTTAACAGAAAAGCATCAGGCAATTGGGATTTAAACAAATGAAGAAGTAAGATTAGCTGCAAAAGCCCTGAGCGTGCAGTTTGGTGGCTTCCTGTCCTCGGGCACGCTACCGGTCAATATTTGCATTAATCTAAGTGCTTCAGTAATGTAGCTGAGATTGCCAGCTGTTTCCAAACAGAAACAGCAAAATTCCTTTTACTTTGTTGGGAGAGGAACCAGAGACAGTGCATTGTGATTTGGAGATAAGCCACATCCTTCAGTCTTGTTCTTCCTAATTACCTGCCACCTCTGCTGTTACTTTGATTTTATCAAGTGTCACTATTTTTAAGTGGTTGACTTACTGGCACGTTTTTACAGACATGTGTGTGTCTGTAAAAAATCCCATCCCTGTAGCAAATGGTCTGGGTTGGAAGGGACCCCAAGGATCATACAGTTCCACCCCCCCCCCACCACAGGCAGGGCCACCGACCTCCAGGCCCGGTTGCCCAGGGCCCCATCCAACCTGGCCGTCAACACCTCCAGGGATGGGGCATCCACCACGTCTCTAGGCAGCCTGTTCCAGCCCCTCACTGCTCTCTCTGTAACAAACTTCCCCCTAAGATCTACTCTAAACCTTCCCTCCTTTAGCTTTAATCCATTCCCCCTGTCCTGCCATTATCTACCCTTTAAAAAGTTTATTCCCCTCCCGATTGTATGCTCCCTTCAGGTACTGGAAGGCTGCAATGAGGTGCCCCTGCAGCCTTCTCTTTTCTAGGCTGAAGAAGCCCAGCTCCCTCAGCCTCTCTTCATAGGGGAGGTGCTCCAGCCCTCTAAAAGCTAAGCAAAAGTCCTCCTAGGGAAGAGCAAACCAGACCTGGTCTGAGACTGATATATTCAAAAAGTCCCTTGTTTTGGCTTTGAATTTACGAGTCAGTAGAAAGTTTAAGGACTGTGGGCAGTCGGCCTCTGATGTGAAGCCTTGGGGGGACCTCATGTTGCTTTTCCTATGGTGCAGAGCCCATGGCTGATGTTCAGTACACAAAAGAACAAAGTGGCTACAGTTCTGAAATGGCCTATTGATTATATATTGCAGTAATGCATCATCTGCCATCACTAGAGAGAGACCTCTGTGTACTTTTAAAGGGATCTTTGAAGACCATCTAGTCCTAATACCTTGCTAAAGTAAAAGGTTGCTCAGGATTGTGCCCCGGCAGGTTTTGAATAACTCTGGAGAAGGAAACTCCACAACCTCTCTGGGCAGCCTGTCCCAGTGCTCTGTCACCCTCAGAGTAAAGAAGTTTTTCCTCATATTGAGGTGGAGCTTCCTGTTTGCATCCTTTCTTCCCTGTTCCACCGTAGACCTGGAGCCTGTGCCCGGCAGCAGCTGCTGTTTGCCCATGGCCTCTTCATTGCTCAGGGGCACAAGGATGGCTTACATCTAAAAAAGGTGTCTAAGCTATCACTTTTTTGCAGGCACCTGAGGAAAAAAAAAATCCCAAACACCTCTCCACAGGATCAAATTCAAGCAACTCATCTCTGCTCACAAGGCTGTAGCCACCTTTGATAGCACATCAACTTCCCTCAGTTGAATTATACAGAGATCCCATACTGTAATCCAATTAAACATTTTTGGGAGGGCAGGAGAACCTTTGATAGCACATCAACTTCCCTCAGTTGAATTATACAGAGATCCCATACTGTAATCCAATTAAACATTTTTGGGAGGGCAGGAGAACCAAAGGCACCTGTGGACAAGTTTTCCTGTGGCACAGACAAATGTGCTGGTTGCCTGGCTGCAGAGTTTTGATGAGGAAGGGGAGCTGCTGAACTGTCCACTGGGAAAATGTCAAATTCTGCAGCAGTGGCATGGGGCAGCCTGGGGCAGGCCATGCTGAGCTAACCAAGCAGTCATGATAAACTGTAGTGAATATGCAGCATGCTGAAGGTGCAGACAAGCAATCATTAAAAAAACCCAACAAACAAAAAACCAAAACCCAAACCCTAACACATTACATGTGTTGCTAAACTGAGCCCATAAACTCAGGTTGATTCTTTAACATATTTCTACTGCAGCAGCTCCTTTTTGTCTCTTTATAGTGTTCTGTCTTGGCCTCTGCACCTCGCTCCTCAGCAAAGCCTCCCCGCTTCTGATGAAATGCTGCTGCTTTCCCTGACTCTGTCTTTTGTGCTCCTCTGGGAGAGATTATGCAGTTAATTTATGTGAGTCCCTTGCAGTTTCTGAGATTATAAAACGTCAAGGAATTTACAATATCATGATCCTTTATTTATCTTTCCATAATTTTAAAAAGTCCTCTTGGTCTGTTTCCGTTTTTGAGTTTATATCCAGAGTTGGGGGTTGTCTTGACTGTTGCTGAAATGGCATGTGTGTTAAGGGTGCTGTCTTTAAAGGGCCTGTATGTGTGTATATTTGTGTTCGTGGCACAGATTCTTTGGGAGAGAAGCTGTTCCCTGGGCACCCTGAAAACAAGCATTTTATGCGTTGTTTCATGTTTTTATTGTTAGATTTTGAATGAGTGGTGCGGGGGGGTGAAAATCATAACTGAGCTTGCTTAAAACCGGTCAGGGAGTCCTCAAAGCTGCTCTCTACAGGCCTCCACGGGTACATTTGGCTGCAGAGCCATCAGAAGCAGCCTTTGTCCCGTGAACAGCAGCCCTGCAGCACACAGGGCAGTGCAGAGCTTTTGCAGCACCCCAGAGTTGCTTGTTATCCCTCTGTGATAGCCATCTTCGGGACACAATGTGCTTCTTGCGTACCAGAAGTTAGGAAAGCATTAGGTATCAAAGTCCAAATGCAGCCCTGCTAATAGCAGAACAGGTTTTTTGCACAACTGGTTTTGCTCTGTTTCAGTCAAAAATAAGAGAGTAGTATTGCCCTTGTATGTCCTTCTGTGGTTAAGTATATGGGAAGTGGCCTCTGTTGACTGTTGGATTGAATTTTGGGTTTCCTGGTTGTTGATACACTTCCCAGTTTCTTTACTGGATAGGTGACATGACCATGCCTGGTTTATGGAGCTTTTAGTGTGAGATCCTCCCATGGGCAATGTGCTCATCTCGTAGGAGCTGAGGAAGAAAATTGGGGTAGCACAAAGGGGAGGAAGACAGAGGGTGTCTCATCTGGGGAGGACAGGGGCAAATATGGGGACTGTGAAAGGGGGCTGACTCAAAGTTTCCAAGAAAAGTGGAAAGTATGTGGAGGAGATGATTTGTAGCACGGTGGCTGCTCTGTGCCCATGGGACCAAGCCTTCAATGATAGAAATTGACACATCTACACTGACGTCAGTGACTTAGACTAGCTGGAGATAGGGCACAACATGTGCTCAAGTTCAAAGCCCTTGCTGTTTCACACTTCATGTCCTTTTATTCCAACTAACCCCTGAGCATCAGATGACTTGTGGTTTTGTCTGGCAGCAACGCAGTGTTAATTTTTGGAGCAAGTAGTTTCTGGAAAGGTGTGAACTGTTTGTGTGCATGCCTGCATGTGGCAGTTGTACTGAGCAAGTGTCCTGGTGAGACTGGCTTAGCTCTGATTCTTCACTACAAAGGGAAAGACATCCCTGTCTCTGTAGCTCATCTGAACCTTGATTGATGTTGCTGCTCTTGTTGCCACAAAATCTCGGGCTGTTTCACTTAAATTCATTACCAGTAACCCAGGCCAACTTCTTCTGTCACCAGAAACAAAGCTGCCTTTTCCCACAGGACAAGCCTTTGCCTCACATGTGTGCCCTCTGGTGTGATAACCTTCTAATATAGTGTTACTAACTTGCTGAGTCTTAGCATCCCTTCTGATCCTGTGGCATTTCCCCCCATGTCTGGCTCGACTGCGTTCTAGCACTGCATCTTTAGTTTCGGAAGGCTTCACTGACCATGAGGATTCATGCACAGTGAAAGATCTGAAAATCTCCAGTGTGGGTTCTGTTTTATTCTGAGACTCGCTGTTTTCCTAGTCATGCACATGTGAAGGCTCAGAATTTCCAGGTCAGGCAGTATCATGGTGTCCTGGTTCCAGCCAGGCCAGAGCCAACCTCTCCAAGCAGCCAACACAGGTGAGCTGAGTTAGTCTGGGCTGTTTTCCACACCACCTGACATCATTCCCCCATAAAAGGGGCTGGCTGTGAGGGGTATGGGCTTGGTACCTCTAGGACAGTCTGAGTGTAGTTTGGTTGGTCTGTTTGCCCTTGCATTGGGCAGCACTCTGTAATTGTCTGGTTGGTAAGTTACTCTGTGTTATCACTGGATGTGGGTGGAATTGGCTCTTACTGTGCTATGTTTGTGGTACTTTTGTCAGTAAACTGTCCTTATCCCAACTTATGTCCCTTTTTCCTCTGGGAGTGAGCCAGTGGCGTGTGGTGCTCTGCCACTGGTTGTGGCTAAGCCACCTCACGTGGACTATGGAAGATAATGGTGAGAAGATAATTTTGTCCAGAAAGAGTGGGGTGTATGGGGAGGACAACTGGGTAGTGAGGGGGAAGGTGATGCTGAGAGGTCCTATTCATGTGTGCCCTGTCTTGGTCAGCGGGCTCTCCCATGACTCTGGGTCAATAATGTATGTGATATGATCTGTTTAGGCCTGTGCACACCGCTGGAAAAACATCTATTATGAGACAGAGTACATCCTGCCCCACGGCTTCTGCAACATCATCCCCCCCAATCTGCAGCCCAATGGAAGGAAGCTCTTGCCCTGCTATGAAGGTAAGGGGATGAGGGCTGGGAGTGGAGCATGCCTCCATGGCTGCTCTCTTATTTTATGGCTGCTAAAGCTGTCTACTGGGTTTTGAATGAGGTTGGGAGAGCGGCACAAAGACTGAACAGGTCCTGTGACTTACTGTGTGTGGTTGCGCTGTACTAGAGGAGTAATACATTTCTGAATTGTGCTTTCTGAAACAGCATCTCTCTCTCCTGTATGTCAATAAGTGGTAGATATTGATCTGAGCTTGGCCTTTCATGCTGTGCTGCGGCAGAGTAAAAATCCTGAATTACATTGCAGTTGGGAGCCAATTTGCCTATCTCAAGGAAGTGTTTTCATTTTTGTGTTGTGATTTATCAGAAAACTTGGGAATGGTGGGGAACGGCTGCTTGAAACCTTGCTCACTTCAGGGAACTTATGCAGCAGTTTATATTAACCAGTTTCAGGTGCTGTAAGGTGTCTTGGTCCCTGTTTGGATCCTCTGAGGGTCTGGGTTTGAAGGACATGGAGAGGGAGGGCTCTGGCTCTGAGCAGTGGGTGGCTGTGCCTGTTCATTCTGCTCCAAATTCCAAGTGTCAACATGTTAATTTTCCAGCTCACTGGTACATTTGAGACTCTTGTATCATGTTTCCTTTCCTAAAGACTTCAGAAGAAAGTATCTTTTTGGCCAAGAGCAATTAACTAAATCAGTGGCTTGAGTGTGTTCTTAGAAAGAAGATTGGGTATCTCTGAAGATCTCTCAGCCTTCAGAGAAATACTTGGGGGAAAAACACCTTCTTAGTTTCTCCTGTCTGCCTGGGCACAATTGTTCACGAGCGCTGTAGGATCCTGAGGAAGCGTGGCAGTTCGTAGAACAAGACATGCTAGAGTTTGTTGTGGGCAAGACATTTAATTTTACTTATTTGCTTCTATTCATTCCTCCCCTTCCCAAGTTGGCAGCAGTCAACAGAAAGCTTGCTGCTAAGTATAGTAAGTGAGAGATAAAGCAGTGGATGTATCCTGGGCTCCATCAGAGGAGATGTGGCCAGCAGGGACAGGGAGGTGATTGTCCCTTTCTACTCTGCCCTTGTGAGGCACCATCTGGAGTACTGTGTCCAGATCTGTGGCCCCCAATACAAGAAAGATGTGGCACTGTTGGAGAGGGTTCAGAGGAGGGCCACAAAGATGATCAGAGGGCTGGAACACCTCCCCTATGAAGAGAGGCTGAGAGAGCTGGGCTTGTTCAGTCTAGAAAAGAGAAGGCTGTGGGGGTACCTCATTGCAGCCTTCCTGTACCTGAAGGGAGCATAGAAACAGGAGGGGAATCAACTTTTTAAAGGGTTAGATAATGGCAGGACAAGAGGGAGGGGATTAAAGCTAAAGGGGAGCAGGTTTAGATTAGGTATTAGGGGGGAGCTCTTTACAGAGAGAGTGGTGAGGGGCTGGAACAGGCTGCCCAGAGAGGTGGTGGATGCCCCATCCCTGGAGGTGTTGAAGGGCAGGTTGGATGGGGCCCTGAGCAACCTTGTGTAGATCCAGGCCTGAGGTTGGTGTCCCTGCCTGTGGCTGGGCATTTGAAACTCTGTGATCCTTGGGGTCCCTTCCAACCCAGACCATTCTATGTCCTGATGAGCTTTTTCACTGCTGGTGAGCAGCTATGTCCCAGCTTAGTGGCCTGTGAAGCCCACTCTGTGACAGCTGGGTCCCCTCCATGCTTCTTCTTTCTCCTGAGGCAGCTCCTCACCTCCCTCTGGGCTTTCCTCGGGGAGCTGCTGCCACAAACCTTCTGGAGACAGCATGTGCTTATGTACTGAGCATTTTCTGGCCCTGAAGCTGGACAGATTAGAGAGCTGGGCAATCACCAACAGCATGAATTTTAACAAGGGCAAGTGCCAGATTCTGCACCTGGGAAGGGGCAACTCTGGCTAGACACACAGGCTGGGGGATCAGACACTGGAGGCCAGCCATGCTGAGAGGGATGTCGGGGTCTTGGGTGATAGCAAGTTAAACATGAGCCAGTAGTGTGCCCAGTCAGCCAGGAGGGCCAACCATATCCTGGGGTGCATCAAGCATGGCATGGCCAGATGGTCATAGGAGGTGACTGCCCCCTTCTACACTATGCTGGAGCAGCCTCAAGTACTGTGTGCAGTTTTGGGAGCCACAGTACAGGAAGGACACAAAACTATTGGAGAGTGTCCAGAGGAGGGCATAGAGGATGCTGAAGGGTCTGGCGGCGAAGACTTAACATTTGAGACTGAAGTCCCTTGGCTTGTTCAGCCTGAAGAAAAGGAGGCTGAAGGGAGACCTTATTGCAGTCTATGGCTTCCTGATGAGTGGGAGCGAAGGGGCAGGTGCCAACCTCCTCAGTGACTAGTGGCAGAACCCAAGGGAGCGGTATGAAGCTGAGACAGGGGAGGTTTAGGCTGGATATTAGGAAGATGTTCTTTACTGAGAGGGTGTCAGTCACTGGAACAGGCTCCCCAGGAAAGTGGTTACAGCACTGAGCTTGGCTGAGTTCAAGAAGTGCCTGGATGATGCACTCAGTCACATGCTCTGACTTGACTGGCCCTGTGCGGAGCCAGGAGTTGGACTTCATGATGCTTATGGGTCCCTTTCCAGCTCAGGGTATTCTATGACTCTGGTTATTTGAGACATGATGGGTTTTGAGTCTCTTGATCCAGCCATGCCAGCTTGTGCTGCAGCAGAATACAAGTGAACTGTGTAAGTTTTCCTGTTGTGAGCACTGTCCTGTTGTATTTGTACTTTTTAATTTTTTTATTTCTTCCCCTTGTTCCTGTCAGCAAAATCAGGATAAGGCCTCACACTGAGAGAATGCGCTGCAAATACTCCAGTATTGACTTTATGGTCAATGTGAGCATGTGGACAGACTGCCAGGGCTCTGTCTGAACCTGTGAGTGTGCTGCTGCGCTGCCTTAAAGTCGGCCTGCCTGAAGCTGTGGCAGGGAGGTGGTTTCTGGAAGAGACAAACCGCTTGTATTTTCGTGTGCGTCATGTCTTCGGAGTAAAAAAATACTGCTAATCTGACAGGATATTTGCCAGGAATTGCTAGAAAATAGAAATGTGTGGGCCTAGTACAGGCAGAGCAGCCAGTGGAAAGTTGGCAGGACTGGTCCAGTTTGTTGGCTTAATTTTACTCCATGCTAGAGTGAAAATCAGAGGTTTGAGACTGCTTCTTTCTCCCTCTACCCACCCCCCAATCAGACATCACAAAGTATCACAAGGGATGGCTGCATTTGTTTACTCCTTAAGTTCCAATAAAACAAGCTCAAAAAGAGTGAGCCGTGGAGAGAGATCACACAGAGGGATTCGTTGTTTGAGGTTTGCCATGAAATAAGATTGTAGTCATCCCTGTAACATTTTTCCTTTGCTTTCTGGAAGCAAAGAAGAAATTCTTCTCCACTGACACTGAGGAATAGCCTGAAGGGGAGCAGCTAGGAGTCTGATAGGGGCAATAAATGCTGTGTGTAATGCAGCTGAAGTGCTGCTCCACTGAGAACCCCTGCAGCCATTAGCCAGGAGGCTGCTAGATTTGGGGCTGCAAGCACTGTGCTAGGGAGTGTGCCTTTGCTGAGGTCATGGTGTCTTGCCCTTCTCCAGGACTTGCTGTGTGTGAATGTGTGCAGGCAATTCCCTGCTTGTTTCCAGAAGACCCATCATTACCTCAGCTAAGGTGATAAGTTTGGTGGGAGGCTGGCGTAGCTACATGGTCCACAAGCAGAGCTGGCTCTCACCTAACTGGCAAAGGATGCAGGCCAGTTGAGTGCATGTCAGTCTCCATGCATCTGTGTGTGTGTGCACCTCCAGATGGATTATTAGCTTGTATAACAAAAGTCATGTGCCAGAAAGGAAGATGAGTCTGACCTTGGGAGAGATGCACTTAATACATACAGTATGTTTTCTCTCCACATAAAGCAGGCTTAATAATTAAAGATAAAGAAGGAAATGGAAATTTCCTGACTGGATAGTAGTGGTGCAACAACATAGGAGTCATAATCCATCTTATTCTCATCCAGCTTCCCTGAAAGGGCTGACAGAAGTCTGGAAGCGATTGAGCGCTAATGAGAACAGCAGCAAGCCTAATAGTTAAATGCAATCTCTCTGAGTAGGAACTAATCTGGTTTGTATGAGCTGGATGTTCTTTCTGGTGTAGCTGGTATATGGAGCCACAGACTTCTAGGCAGTCCTTTTACTTGGTTATTTTCCCCATAGCTTTAATGGCCTTCCAAAAAAGGGATCTGCCTTTAGCTTGCAAAGAAGGGTGGCTATGTCTACTGTGAGAAGCCAGCTCAGCTGATGGGGAGGAGAGCTGGGATGGCTTCTGTTCCTCTGTGGTAAGAGTTGGTGGTGAAGGCTGATGGACCCATTGGTTAGTAAATAGGGGGAACATGTTTGCATGCCTCGCCACCAAAGAGATAAGCAAGTTTTCCCACAAGGTCCAGACCACATTTGGTGTTCTGGGAGCTATCAAAACATCCGGGCTCTGTAGTGCAACCCAATACCACAATCCTGGGTCAGAAAGAATGCTACTGTTTCTTCCTAGCGCTGTAACAGTCAGATTGGAAGGAAGAGTCTTTCAGCACAAATGATGGTTTACTATAACTGTCCACACTGCTTCCATCTGTGAAGATGGTAGATACAGGATTTTATTGCATGGTGGTGCTCATATTATCTTGAAGTTCGCTTAGAGACTTCTAGAGAGGTTTGCTCAGAGAAGAGATTGAGGAGCATTTGCCTTTAGAATCCTCACACGTCACAACCTATCTTTCTTGTTTGTACATTGTTTTATCCAGTTACTTTTTCCTCATTACATTTCTTGTAGCCATGATTATCTCAGGTTATAAAACATCTCAGTTGTTTTAATTGAAACATTTTTAAAGGGGTATTTCAATTTGTATGTTTGCAGAATGTATTCTGTTGCTATTTAGCACTCCCAAACATAAGCTATACCCCATTCTTATGGGAAGACAAAGATAGACCCAAACTTAGTCCCATTTTGGACTGTCCAGATATCAGGCATCTTTATCTAGAAGCAGCATAGCTTTAGTGATATTGCTTGGGGCTAAAAACTCTGTTTTTCACACGTCAGGAAAACAAAAGCATGGAAGTATATGAAGATGTTTTGGGGGTTTTTAAGCATTGGACTCAATCATCCTTATTGGGTCCCTTCCAACTCAGTATATTCTGTGATTCTATGATTACCATCTTTTTCTTCTTTTTTTTTCCCTTTATGTATTTATTCATGGCACATCTTCAAAGTCGTGGAGGCAGCTACCTCTTCCAGATTCAGCCTCATCCCACTGCTTTGCTATCAGCTGTTGCCACAGCAGTTAGTTTAGTGGCTTGCGGTCTGTGTAATCAGGGGCGCACAGCCGTCTGCGGGCAGGAGAGAGAGAACAATAAAGAAGTGTGAAAACAAAGGGGTCTGTTCATGACAGCAGTTACTGCCTGGAGCTGTGCGGAACCTGCTGAATCCGCTGTATGCCATATCTAAACCTCATGCAAATATTGCTATTCAGGTGTGCAAAAGCTGTGAGCTGACACAGTGACTGCACCGTTTCCTGCTGGTTGATCATTGCGTTGCATTGCTGGATGGATGGCAGTGTCATTCAAGTGACAGGTGTCACTATTGTGCACTGAAGTGGAGGGGAGGTAGAAGCGGTCTTTGTTTTCATGCTTTTTGGGGTCATCTGCTTGGGAGAGAGACTAGCTCTGGGGATGAAGCAAAAGTCTGTGACCATCCAGGATGGGGGTCTGTGCTGGGCTGTGTCCATGGATGCCTGAGGTGAAAGGAGCCCTGATTGCACATGGGGAGAGGGGGTTGTGGGGGGGATGCTGCTTCAGATGGGACTTAAGTAGGCTGACAAGGAGGGATGGTTTTGTGCTGAAAGCCTTATGCTAGAACCTGGGAGCCCAGTGCCTGTCCAGGCTGGGCTGCTGGTTCCCTAGGGAGGACTGTGTCTATCTGTCTGAATCCCTGGTACCCCTGCTGCCTTCCCCCCACTCCCCCCAAAAAAGAAGACAGATGCAGAGATGTGCTCTGTGTCAGGGGAGCTTTAAATGCTCAAACAGCCTCAATATCTAGGGTGTTTGTGCCTCTGTGCTTGTTTCCTCTTGCAAAATGTCACTAAAGCTGCTTTCTTTCTGAGGTTAATCAGTATGTGTGAAGTTCAGACCCTGTAATGATAGGAAGGAGCCTTGATACCTATAGGGAGGACAGACAGTCACTGCTTTGCATCGTTGCTGTATGTCATGCTGCATTACTACAATGAATCCATTTATTCTTCTTCTGTAAGCTCTATTTTTTCTTTCCCAGAGGGGTATTCTCAGGCATCTATTAAAGTTAAGATCGTGGTTGGACTCAGTGACCTTGAAGGTATCTTCCAACATAAGTGATTCTATGTTTAGATGTCTTGTCTTTAGTTCACAGAAGCACTAGTACCCAAGCTCTGAATTTACTCAAAATGCTGTATTCCCATCTATTCATTGTTAAAATCAAAATATAACTAGTTATTTAAGTGAAATGGAGGGACATCGGTTTAAGCAGGTAGCACTGGCAAGAAAAGCGACTTAAAAACCACTGAACATCACATAAAGCCATGAATGATGTCTGTGAAAGTATGAGTTTCAGTGGATGTACTGAATTGGTTTTTTGTACAACTATTTAAAATGCCAAATCTTTCCCATTTTGTATGGACCACAATTAATAATAATTTGGTTCATTTAAAGAATAATTTATTTCATTGCTTGACAGTGAAAACACTGTGTGTTTGTTTCTTTTCTAATACATAAATTGCTGATGAAAATCAGCTGTGTTGAATCCTCTAATTTGGGGGGTTTTGCATCAAGTGACTCCTAGATCTGAATTTGGTCTTTATTTGTGTGTGTGTGCAGGTAATCTGTCAGAAGGAAGTCCTCTGTTCATCCTAAGAAATAAAGCAATTTTGCATGTTTGTTGAACACAGCTGCATGACGCTACGCATCCCTCTACCACCCTTGAATAGCTGCCTTGTTCCATTGCTGAAGCTGCTACCCTTCCTTCTACCATCCTATGGTTTTGCATGCCCTTGGGTTTTTCTTTTCAGTCAAATTCAGGGGATGGCTTGTGTGGGCCAGATCACTTGCACCCACTTGCATGGAGTGTCTGAGGTGGCTGGAGCTATACATAGAGATGGTGTGGAGATGTTTGGGCCTCGCCTGGGTGGTGAGGGAGCTGCCATCATGTTTGAGGGTTTTGCGTGTTGCTAACTTGTGAAAAAAGTTCTGGGAGGCTTATTTATAGAAGGAAAGAAGGAGAAATTTGAAAATCCAAAATAAGAAACAAATTTTATTTGCCTCCCATCCTGTGCTGGGGCATTCTCTGCAGTTATGTTATTTGCCTGACCTAAATCTTGCACTGTACAAGTTAACAAGGACAATTTCCATATTTTAGAATGAATTGAGCCACATGTGGTTTGAAAGGGACACTTAAACTGTTAGCCAAGCATAATTCAATTTGTAGGGAAATACAACATTTTAAATCCCATCAGATTGTCAGCAGGAGTCACTTGCTCCAGTTTCTTACGGGCCTGACACAGCCACTTTGCTCTCAAAATAAATATATACATAAGAAGTTCTCTTGCCTTGTGTCGTGGACAAAGGGCTCATTTGGCTTTTAAGAAGCTGTGCCCTGGCCTGTGTCATGAGCAAGACCCATCAGGGACCACGACCTCTAGTGCCTAAAGGGATGCTGGGCTCCTGGGCCTGCTGTGAGCCTGGTTGGCAGGCTTGGTTAGTCATGACTGCGCAGCCCTGGGGTAGTTTTTGAAGCAAGGCACGGTGCTCACTTGTGCTGCCTGAGCACCAGTCTAAGGCCCTGTAGTCCTCCAACAAAAAATACATCTATTTGCTGTAAAGCAGGATTTAGGAAGGCAGTCTCTATGGTCTCAAGCTCTGGCATTACAGGAGCCTCCTGACAGGTTTAGCAGGTAAGTCAGAAGGACCTGCAGGCCGCAGAGGCCAATGGCATTTTGTTTGGAATTGCAAGCACCTGGGAATTACAGCAAGTCAAGTGCAAAATTGGGAAAAGGCAAGGTCTGTTCATGCCTCAATATGCCATCTAAAGGGAAAATCTTGGCTGGAAGTTAAAGCCTCTGCATAGGATGGACATGGATCTTCTTCAATTACAAGGGTGGGAATCCAGCCATAGTGAAGGCAGGGACTTTAGGACATGCAAAGCATTATTTTTCAGGAAATGCCAGAGAGAGAAACCTCATCTCCTTTGCTCTTTGAATAAAAAATGTTCATATCAATAAACAAATATTTTTTTCCCAGGCAAGGAGTGCCTGGGTCTGTGACAGACTGTATGTGAAGAACTAGTGCTTTAGAGACTCATTTTTTTCTGAATAGCCATGAGCAAATATGGGCCCCATTTCTCAGGGAAACTTGTTGATGTGCACTCCCACTAGGAAAACCAAGTGTGGTTCTGGCCATTGTGGTCTGCCAGGATGGACGTCTGCTTTGGCAGGACCCAGCTTCAGTTCAGGGTGTTTGGTGTTTGGGCTGTAACATGCAGATCAGTTCACCATTCTGCATGGTCTCTCCAATTAAACCCCTCCCTGTGCAACTGGTATGACCTCCGCAAGTTTCTTAAAATCTGAGTATCTTTATGATGTTATGAAAAGCCTATCTATAATATATAAAGGGGGAATGGTGTGTGTTTTGAAAAAAATCAGTGAGGAGGCACTTAATAATTAATTCCTTTTGGTCTTCAATACAGTAAAGTGTAATTCAAAAGGAACCTGCTTGCTTCCAAAGAAGCAATTTACTCATTGATTTCTTCAAAAGTTTTATCATTTAGCAAAGACTTAATGGTGCTTACTTAAAAAAAAAAAAAAGTAAATTCAAAATTACCAGGCTATATGGTGAATGATTTTGGAGCATGAGTAGCTGTAATAGACAGGAGTGACAATATGCTGAAGCTGGGCACTCATTAGTATGGCAAGTACTTGAAAATAATAATCACAGAATGATATGTGTTGGAAGGGACCTCTGGAGATCATCTAGTCTAACCCTCCTGCCAAAGCAGGAACACCTAAAGCAGGCTGCACAGGACAGCATCCATGTGGGTTTTGAATACCTCATCTGCTCTCTGGGAAGCCTGTTCCAGTGCTCTGACTACAAAAGTTCTGATCCAGCTCAAAATTTAAAATTCTCCTAAACTCAAAATGTTTGGATTAAGAAAAGATAAAAAGTTTTTTTATTATTTTTTATTTTTTTATCATCCTCACCCCTTTTTCTCCCCCCTTCTGCAAAAGGAACAGTAAAAATCCCTCAGGTTTGATATGGGAAACAATTGCTACATAAAATATGGAAACAAAAACTGCAATGTTGTTGGTTGGTCCCATGTGGGAGCTCTGAGCAGTTGGCTGTGAAAAACAGCAACCATGAGCATCCCTCAAATGAGATGGTTGTCTGATCACTTAAATCAGTACCTTCTCCTGCCTCCCTCCTTGGGTCAGTGTCCTGAAGCATCCTTCAACCAAAAATGTCATAGGAACTTTGCTAACTTGTTTTAGGTAGGAATCACTTGTTTCTGTGAGGTAGTGACAGGCCTGGGGATTAAACCTCCTGATGCGGGATCAGTGGCACACAGGCATGAGCATCACCTCTTTCACACTTCCTTGTCAGCTCTGGATCTACCCTCTCCACTGGAGACAGGGGCATCTGCTGATGCATCTTTACCAGGTGGCTGCTGCTGCTATCATCATATTACTGTGGTGCTGCTCTCTTAGCAGCTCTGCAGGCAGCATGCTGGATGCCTGCCCTGGTTTCAGCCCCCTTCCTTTCTCCCTGATGGGGGTGAGGATGCTGCTAGGGTGCATATTGATCTGTCAGTAAAGCCTGGGAGCTGTGTGGTGATGGCCCTTGAGGTTGTGCAATGCAGACAGCTCAGGTGGAGAGTGTGTGCCATACCAAGGATGACCATGGTTTGTTTTGTTCCCTTCTCCATCCAGAGTACAAGAAGAAGTACGGGGAGGAACACGGCTCATGCCAGGCGGGGATTGCAGGCTTCTTCACTGAGGTGAGCAGGGGCATACGCATGGAAGGGATTGAGTTGGAGAACGGTTCTCCTGCCACATGCCCCAGAAGGGAGCCCTGAACATGGCTTGGACAATGGACTGAGCACCAAGCATGGTCATTCCTGTCAGTAAACACCCTCCTGCCTCATCAGTCGTCCTGGGCATCTGTATCTTGCAGAATGGCTGCCCAGTGGTTTGCACGTACGTATGTGTGCAGGGTCTGTTGACAAGAATGAATGAACTGATTCTGGGAAGTGTCCTTAGAGAATATTTTTGTTGTGTACATCCCAGAACTTGTATAGAAATATCTCTGTGTCTAATGTGAACTCTTTAAGTGATGATGTAAAACAGTCCTCCCTTGAATGGCTTTGTTTATATATGTGTATGTGTGGGTATACACATCTATGTGAATATAGAAATGCATGCACATGTATGCATATATATGAGAAACATTTTTTAAGTTCTGGTTCAGTTCTATATTTCAAAAAAGATGGAGGAAAAAAAGTGTTTAAAATGTATGCTCTAGAGCTGTTCTAGTGCAAGACCATATTCATTCCTGGACAGAAGTCTGTAAGCCATGTTTTAGTTATGTCAAGGATAATTTTTTTCCCTGATATACATATCTATTGGTGGTTTTTTGGTAATGTTACTGGGTTGGGGATCTCGTTTATGATTTGGATTTTTTGTGGGTTTCTTCTGTTTGTTTTGCAATTTTAAAGTATTTTTTAAGGAAACAAAAGCTATTTTAGTATCAGGCTCCTTGTTACCATCATGTCGTGTATACTTTCTCCTAATTATATATGCACTGGTCTGTAGCATTTATTGTCCAGGCTGATACAAGCAGAATAGAGGTGTCCCCTCTGAATTGGCAGAAAGTGATTTCTGAGTAAACTGGAGCTGCAGGCGACATTGCCACTGTGGCACTGATAACTGGATGTTCATCCAGCAGCAGCTGTTTCCTGGCTTGTCTTGCTCTCTCCGGCTTGTTTCTGTTCCCATGCGTGAAATCCTCCTTTGCTACCCTGTTTCAGAAGATATCTTTGAACTTTCATTGCTTCAGCCTGATGGCAGCTCACTGAGCAGGAAACGCAGATAAATGGCTTTTTGGGTCAAACAGGCAAGACCCTGCAGTATATTAAGCACTGCTGATCATAGTGGTTCCTGCCGGTAAATGATCCCTTGACCTCAAGAGCACAGCCCCTCCCAAGGAAAAAAGCTGTTGCCAAGCACATCCTGCTCTTTGGGTTTGCAGTCCTGCCCCTGTAGTCTTATTAGGGAAATCCCTTATTTAATGTCTCCCTCATGACTGGAACTTGTCAGCCAAAGGAGTACCGGGTGTGGGACTTTTTCCACAAGGATGGAGCCCACCTGTTGCCTTGGACAGAATGGAGATGTGAGGCAAAGCAGCTGTCCTCTTGTCTCCTCCAGGGGTGGATAGCTTACCTAGGCTTAATACTTCCCAGGCTTAATATGGTTCCTTGCTGGACATATTTAAAACCATACTCAGGAGGAAGGTTTCCCTGCTGAATGCTTTGGGGCAATATTCAGGAAGAAGGTTTCCCTGCTGAATGCTTTGGGAGCTACATTTTCACACTCTTGCATGTAAACATACCTTTGATTTTGATTCAAAAGTATTATTTATGAGTATCTACCTTTTTTGGATGCTGGATCAAATTTTGCCTGATTCCTAGACTTTTAAAATCCTGTTGGGTGTCTGTAATGAACTATAGCCAGGTTGTCTCTTGAAGAGCAGAGTGTATCTGAGGACGGAGCAAGGCAAAATGTTCCAAACATGACATAACACACATCCTGCTTGCTGAGTGCATGGCAGCTCTTTAGCTTAATAGTTGTAAAATTAAAGTCCTTTGTGCTGTATCCTTCCTGATTGGTTGGTATAATAGGTCAGCCAGCACTGAGGCGCAGTCTGTAGCTGAATGGTGGGTCTGGGTGGGCTGGGGAGCTTCTGTCACTTGTTGGATGCTTCAGATCTTCTAGAAGATGTTTGGAAAAGTGTTATGGTTTTGCGTGGCAGTTGGAGAGAGACTTTTGTGTAAGCTTAATAGTTGTTAAATCTGAGGAAGGTTCTTCATTGAAGCAGTAGAACAGCTGAGCAGGAGTGGGCCATAAAAGGGAAGACCCCATGTCTTTAGAATGTCTTGGGAAGAAGGGTATTCTCTACATGTACACAGAATGGCTATGGTTACAGATGGGCTTATAATTGCTGTTCTGAGTTACTATCCTGTCCCTTCTCTGTTACTGTGTCAAGTATGAATTTTGTCCAGTTTTGACTTGCCTTTTTTTTCCCCATCCTTTTCCCCCCACCTTTTTGATTTTCCTGTTGTAGGAGCTGGTCATCATGGGAGCACCAGGATCTTATTACTGGACAGGAACTGTCAAAGTACTGAATCTCACCGACAACACATACTACAAGCTGAACGATGATGCTGTGATAGCCAGGCGCTACACATACCTTGGTAAGCAGCTCTCTGGTGTTTGCTGTGAGAATGGGTCAGTCCATCAACGTATTTCAAGGCTTGGATGTTATAAAATATACTGGGTGTTTTGGGGTGGGTTTTTTTGGTGGTATATAGTATTTTTATGAAAAGTGTGAAAGGAAGAACATCTGAATTAAAGTGTTGCCTACTTGGAAATAAACATAAGCAAAGAAGCAGCTAGAATGTTCCATTTTTGTTTGCTTGTTTAAAAAATACTTTCAAAATTTTTTTTTAAACTAATATAGAAAATGCATTTTTACCAAAAAGCAGGTTGGATTGTAGCAGGCCTCCTGCATTCCTACTTCTGCCCTGTGGCAGACTAATTATTTATCATTCGTTAGGCTGTATGACTGCCTACACCAGTCTTTATAATGGGTACAACACATAATTGCAGAATTTATATCACTGGTACAAAATTAATTCAACAAAAATAGCATCATACATCTTTAACTCAATTGTTTTTACTTGCTGTAAAAACAGCTAATGTTCCAAAAATACTTAATGTCTTCCACCTAATCCCCAGTGCCTCAGACTGTTGAGACCTATAATGTACTTCAAACAGTTGGTAGCTTGATATTGTTTGACTGAAGACTTGCACTGACCTCTCTTTTTCCCCTTAACCTTTAGTCTTTAGAAAAATACCACTTTGAAGATGTCGCTTGGTGATAGCTAAATGAGGAGTGTATATATACACATTTAAGGACATAAATAGGTTTTGTCACTGATAGACCTGAATTATAGTGTTTACCATGTAGACAAGAGCCTCATAATTTACAGCAGAAGCGCAAGGCAAATACAAGACAGCCTTAGAAGGAAACTACTCTTTAGTTATTATATATCATTTTAATATATCAAATAAGACTAAATCTTTGATCTCTCTTCCAAATACACTCCCCCTCTCTTTGATCTATTCTCCCATTTTTCTTCTTGCCTAAACAAAAATCTTTTTAAGCCATTAACTTCTCCGACCTCTTTGTCTACTGTCCTCCACTCTCCACCCCTGCCCAACCCAAAAAGGCACATAACTTTCCAAGCCTTCCTGAGCAGTGACTTTAGCCAAAGGGGGAGGACACTTCTGTCTGGTTGATGTAGGACTGTCACCCTCTGATGTGATACTTGCTTTGTGGTGATGTGGTCTGTTTGCGTGTGCCTGTTCCTGTTAACACTGTTTCCCTTTCTGGACTCTCAGTAACTGAACCTGCTTTGTGTTTCTCTTGCCTACCTCCACACACACCCCTTCCTTCTCTCAGCTTTTGGGATAGTACTGGGGGATGTATCATCACTTCCCACTGCCACGAGTGGAATATTGGTGAATCATAGACTCATAGAATTGTAGGGGTTGGAAGGGACCTCGAGAGATCATCGGGTCCAACCCTTCCTGAGTAGGAAGCTTTTTTGAGCGCTAACAGCGTGAACCCCAAGAGGAGTGGTGATCCCAATGAGTGTGATCCAGCTGGCTGACCTGTTTCTCAGGCTCTTCCCTTTCATGAGTGTTGATTTAATTATTTTCTCTCTCTTCTCCCACCCCATCTCCTGCTCAGGATATGCAGTGACAGCAGGTCATTTCTCTCAGCCGACTACCACGGACATTGTAGGAGGAGCTCCCCAGGATGGAGGCATTGGAAAGGTATGGCTTTTTTGCCAAACAATAATGTGTTTTGATGCAGTGGAGCAGAAAAGGTAATACTGATGCAGTTCCCATGTGTCTGAGAGGCCAAGAGATTTTTGCCTACAGGGTAGTTTGCCTACTGAGTGGGGGAGAGGTGGGGTAGTTTGGAGTCATCAAATTTTCTTGACTTGCCCCTCCTGGTGCCTCACATCACTCACCCCTCTTTTCTTTCTCTCCCACCCAATCCTTACAAGTTATTTTTACAAGACATAGGCAACGCTTTTTTCACACTGCTTATATTTAGGATTGTAACACACAGGTATCACTTAAACCTTGCCTGGTGTGGTGGGTTGATCCTGGCTAGAGGCCAGGTGCCCACCAAAGCTGCTTGATCACTCCCCTTTTCAGCTGAACAGGGGAGAAAAAATACAATTAGAGGCTGGTGGGTCGAGATAAGGACAGGGAGATGTCACTTACCAATTACTGTCACAGGTAAACCAGGCTCAACTAGGAAAAAAATCATCTAATTACCCAAGCAAAACCAAGTAATGAGAAATAAAACCAAATCTTAAAACACCTCTCCCAATTCCTCTCTTCTTCTCAGGCTCAACTTCACTCCCATATTCTCTACCTACTGGTTGCGGTCAGTTCTTTGCACATTCTCTGCTGTTCCTTCCTCCTCAGTGGGAGGACTCCACACATTTCCCCTGCTCAGGTGTAGGGTCACTCCCATGGGAGACAGTCCTCCGTTAACTTCTTCAAATTGAGCCCTTCTAATGGGCTACAGTTCTTTGCAAACTGCTCCAGCACAGGTCCCTTCCATGGGGTGTAGACCTTCAGAAACAGACTTCTACAACATGGGTCCCCCACTCGGTCACAAGTCCTGCCATCAAACCTGCTCTAGCACGGGCTTCGCTTTCCATGGGTCCACAAGGCCTGCCAGGAGCTTGCTCCAGTGTGAGATCCCCACAGGGTTACAGCTTCCTTCAGGTATATCCACCCACTCCAGCATGAGGTCCTCCACGGGCTGCAGGTGGAATCTCTACTCCCCATCATCCTCCATGGGCTGCAGGGGGACAACCTGCTCCACCATGGTCATCTCCACAGGCTGCAGGGGAACCTTTTGTCTGGCACCTCGAGCACCTCCTCCCACTCCTCCTTCACTGCCCTTGGTGCCTGCAACGTTGTTCCTCACATCTTCTCATGCCTCTCTCTGGATGTGAAACCTGCTGCTCCCCTGCTTAAATGTGTTATCACAGAGGTGCTACCACCATCACGGCTTGGCTTGGCCTTGGCCATCAGTGGGGTCCATCTTGGCTCTGTCAGACCTAGGGGAAGCTTCTAGCAGCTTCTTGCAGAAGCCAACCCTTTAGACCTTCTGCTACCAAGCCCTTGTGATGCAAACCTGAAACATGGGGAAATGAAAAAATTTGGGAAGGAGAGTTTGCTTTCTGCCTGTTTCCTTCATACATTTGACTGTTTTGGTATTTCAGCGTATCCTCTCTAATAGCACAAAAAGCCATTTACTAGGTGATTTGATGTCCCTTCTGAAACTTTGTAATACGTTGATGTTTAGTGGTTAGAATCTGGGTTTCTGCTAGCTGTACTTAGAAGTCTTGGTGATAGTCTCTTGAGAAGGAAATGAAATGCTTTTCCTGTAGGCATACATATGTTTGATGTCCCAAAGATGTAAGCAAGTGAATGGCTAGATAGAGATAGCTGGTGACTTAGGTGTGCCTCTGGTGCTCCTCTGCCCAACTACCGTGCTGCCATCAGGGAAGCCGGTTGAGGGTGAACTCTGTGACCCTTACAAACTTCTGAATCAAAGGTGGAGAATTGGGAGTGTGAAGAGGGAGGGATGTCATTTGCTTTTGCCTTCTCTTCAAAATCCAATCCTTTCAGGACTTGTTGCCACCGTGTGCTTAAGCAGAGATGTTCTGCAGCCCCCCTCCATCTTTGTCCCTTTGGCTGTCCTTTTCCACAGGGACATGAGTTGTAGCTGAGTCATAACAATGAAAAGAGGTCCCCTCTACTAGGAACACTATCTCTTTAGGCAGATTATTTTTGGTAGGAACCATATCCCAGGGGATAGCAACGCAAGTGGGTAAAATGGAATAAGAGTAGAGGATGAACTCAGTACGTATACCTGATCTGGCATGACTAGGACATACAGGATATAGTAGCAGCGCAACTGCTACTGAGAGGACTTGTGCATGGGAAAGACATAGTTTCCTTATCCCAGGTGCCCTGTTATGGCTGCCCCAAGGCACCTTCCTTCCAACCTGTTTTCTCTGTGGGACAGATTTCATTTCTGTACAAGGAAAGGGGAGGGGGCAAACAGCTGCTAACATGAGGTCCAGGAGAAAGCAGCTGGCCTTGTAGTTGAAAAAGTTCCCATTATTCGCCCTTGGGTTGTGGGTAGCAGGAACACAGAGCAAGGGGGTGGTGAGAGGTGTTGAATACAGGCTGTTACACTGAGCAATCTTTTGCTTTCCACACTCTCTAACAAGTTAATCCTTTCCACTTCCCCGATAGAAAGTGATTTGCATTGTCGCACCCTTTTGACTGAAGGTAAAGCCAAGATACTTAATGAGACTGAGTCATTTCTCAAAAGTCACCAGGAGTGTCATTAGTTAAGACTGGATTTGGAGTTGTGACACTTGGCAATGTGCTCTTGCTGCTAAACATGCCACTGCAAAACCTAGGGAGTCCTTTATATCTAGAACAGTGTATCTGTCTATGTGTATCTACAGTCCACAGTGGATCTTGTGTGGTGTTCTTGACTGAAAACAGCTTTGAACTCTGTCTCACTACATATTAATAACTCACCACATACTCTACTATGTCAAGTGCTTGGCTGTGATGTGTAGCCTTGGAAGTAAGGGATTCTCTGCCCTGTGAACTGCATGAGCACCTGCTATGAGGGAGCCTGTCAGATGCTGGAGGAGCCTCAAGTCTGACTGAGCCAGCCTTTCTGCCAAAGGGAATCCCTTTCTACAAGCCACACATTTCAGGTCTTAAATTTTAGTACAAGATCCGTTTTTTAACTCATATCAATACTTTATCCCTGAGGATTCCTGGTTAAACAGTTTCAGGAGAAGTGAGCAATGGAAGTGGACTGTGTTTGAATAGTTTCCTGATTTACAGAATGTTTCAGACAGTAACAGTGCAAATACCTTGGGTGGTCTGATTTGGATTTCTACTCTGACCTTTGCTAAAGCATCGTGAAGTCTGCAGTGCAGTACGTGCAGGCATGTGTCCTTGAGAAGGGAAGACGGGATAAGGGAAGGGGAGCAGGGTTATGACTTCTCAGCCTTTTGCCGCGCAGTCCCTAGGCACCACTTATTTGAGAGCTGGAAAGTTCCTTTGCTAGAGGCTTTTAAATACTCATGTGCTTGTATGCATGTGGGCATCAAAAAAGTAGGTGACAAGATACTCTTAAAGGAAAATGGAGAACCCTGTTTTGCCTTTTAAAAGTAGACTGAGCCACAAAGTGGTCGCGAAATTAGACCCTGGCAATAGATGTGGCCAGGATCATGATTTGAATATCATTTAGAAAGCACCAATGCTGCCCCATTATGTGCTTTGTAGTTACAATTGGTTAACTTTTCTTTTTTCACTTTTCAGGTTTATATTTTCAGAACAGACAGACGATCAGGCTCTCTAATAAAGATTTTTCAGGCCTCGGGGAAAAAGGTAAGCTTTTGTTACACGTGTTTTAATGGGTGGAGAAAGGGGAAATAATGCCAGGGTCATCTCAGAGCACAAATTTTACTCTACCGCTTCATAAGGTGTCAAAAAAATTCTGTTTATCTGCCCAGAAGTGTGAAGCCTATTGTACAGGCCAGCTGTATGCCCTTTCTCCTGTATCCATCATGATTTGAATGTCTGCTCAAAGTCCATGTGACTGAAATTAATGTTCTTGCTGAACAATGTACTAGTGGTTCTCTTTAGCCATACACAACTGTAGCAGCACCACCTGAGATGTGGGACATGGAGCACCAGCTGAGCCTAGATGCAGAGATTTCCTCTTAGTAGATGTTACTGGGAGATATGGGCAACCTGGATCTTAGTTTAACACACAAAACCCCAGTCTGTTTTTGTGTCTTGCTCTGACAAGGGAGATGTTAGTCACGCTGTTTTGTGGAGGAGCAATTTCATTGCCTCAGGAGATGATGATCTCCCCCTTGCCACCAGGAATAAGCCCTGCACTTTGCTCTCAGGACTGGTGTCATAGAGCTGAACTGCCTCCTCCTACCCCTCCAGGAAATTTAGTGAATGTTAGTGAGATCCAACTACCCCTGTGCCGTGCTGTGTTTGAGTGGGGAACAGCTTCACTGGGGGCTGGCTGGATATGTTGCAGCGGAAATGGACAGCATGTCTGTCACTAAGTAAAACCAAAGAGATGTCTGTCTTGGGAATAGCGCAGTGATACCCCTTATCTGGGGTTGCCTGTGTTCTGCAAGGAGAAGAAATACAGAACTAAAAAGTTACTAGTGGTTTCTGGCTTTAAGAAGACCTGCTACCTTCATAAGGATTGGTGTTTGTATCATGAAGTTGAGAGTGTTAGCGAGTTTTGTTACTTTTTCCTAACAAAGCACAATTGCAGTGTTTAAAAACATCTGGAATAGGGGAAAAATGCAAGGATGTGTAGGTGGATGGTGTGAATTGTATTTTAGGGACCCTCCAAAATTTGTCTCTGCACTAGCAGAATTGTAGACATCTTGAAAGGAAAAGACCTCCCAGTTCATCCAGGGCATCTCCTGTGTTTGATTGCTTCCTGTTCATTTCTTTCCCTGTTGACTTCTAAATGTCCCTAAGGATATGCTGCTGGAGAACTATTCCTCAGCCTAATAAACAGAGCTATCAGGAAGTTTCCAGGCCTCAGCCAAAGAACTTCATTTTTTTCAATTTAATCGAGTTATTCTTAGATGCAACTTAACTAATCAAGTATTTACATCCTTCAAGTACTTGTAGGTTGTCATCTTATCTTTCCCCAGTAGCATGTGTTCTACAAAATCTCTAAAATCCAAATGAGAATTTTATTTTAAAGAGAAGGCTGTCCTAAATCACTTTTTATTGGTTTGTGACTGAAATATAACCAGACATGCTTAGCAATGAGCACTGCCTGGAAATGAGCTCTCACAAAATGCTGTGTCCTTCCCAGCGGTGTGAAGGTTCATTGCTCTGCATTCTTGTTAGACAGATGTTAAAAGCAGGCCAGTTTCTTCCTTCCCTTTTTTATTGCTGGAGGCTGAACTAGGAAATCAAATGCAGACAAGGAAAAAACCCCCCAAAACACAGTGCCTTGTTACAGATGTTAAGTGCACAAACTTCAGGCTCTCAAAGCACCATGAACTCACCCACACTGCAGACGTACCATGTTACAGTTAAATAAATAATAGCCTTTCCCTGAAAACTGCCTGAATACACAGCAAAATGCTTTTCATAACTTTCGCTCCTTACCCATGAGAAATTTGTTTTAAAACCTTAGTGGATTTAAGAAAAAAAATAAACAAATAAAAAATCCACCAGGGAACTTAAACTACAAAATAACTGGAATCAAGTGATGTTTGAGGTCTGACCTTCAACCCACACAAACACAAAAATCTGAATTACAAACTGAAACTCTATCCTTAACTCACCCCACTGTGTATATTTAGCAGCTTTTAAATCTTACAGACTGCACAGAACAGAGTTGCTGCTGCCCATCTCCTAGCATGAGCAGCAGCTCTGGCTCCTGTGTCTAAATTTAATCAGGTGTGGAAGGCAGTGGGTCAGAGATCTGCAATGAGGAATTCAAAAGCATACAAGAAAAGTGATTAATTCTTTTTAACTGAAATAATGATTTCTGTAACCTCAATTTATTTTTTTCTACTATGTAAACAGCTCAAATGCAAATAAGAAGCAGTATCTCTCCAATTTTCCTGTGAAGTTCCTTTGAATTTTGAGACTATGGTTTGTAGTTGGTCTCAAAGGGTATGCCTTGTGGTACCTTAGCAGAAGTGAATGAAATAAGGGTGGAATACCGTTCTTGCTTTTGGTTTCCTTTTTGTGTTTACATGTGGTTTGAAATTCGTAATGTGAGTGCTGGTTGGGAGATGGTTGGCATTTAATGTTAGCCTATGTATAAAAAATATGTAATTCACAGTTTCACAGAACTGTAGGGGTTGGAAGGGACCTCTAGAGATCGAGTCCAACCCCTCTGCCAAAGCAGGTTCCCTACGACAGGTCGCACAGATAGGTGTCCAGATGGGTTTTGAATATCTCCAGAGAAGGAGACTGCACAATCCTCCTGGGCAGCCTGTGAAATCAGCGTATTTCTTAAATTTAAGTAATTGAGTTTTATCAAGCAATAACTGGAGACTGAAAGGGGCTTAGGCTTTTTGTGTATCAACTAAAAAGCCTTTATTGAAAGACATCTTTCTATCTCAACTCACCTGCCTGTACATGAGAGGAAAGGCTATGATCAAAACCAACAAGCAGTACTGGTACTTGAAGGTAATAGATAGAAATAGAGCAGGGGAAGACAGTCTGCAAACGAGGTAATTTTAGATGCCTCTTTTCATGGATACCTTGCCCCTTGGGGTTTTTTTTTCTTCTTGTTTATATATATATTTTTAAAAATTTATTATTTAAGGAATCCCCAGAAGATCTGTGGTACCCACCTTAAAGTAGGAAGTCTGGTGCTGGTCGTGAATTATCACTAACCAGGTCTTGGTTCGGGAAATTTAGTTCTCCCCTTCCTGGTTTTATGTATTTGACAAGTGAAAGCTCATCTAAGAAAACTCTTTAAGTGTCTCAATTAAGCACATCCCAGGGTATAAATTTTATTCTGTTGGTAAAACATCCAAGCTCTGATGCACTGTTACAGTAAAGTGTTTAATTCTTGCCAGAATTATCCCCTTAGCTTTCTCTGTAGGAGTGCTTGTGAGTGATAAAGCAGAAAATCATCATTTGAAATTACAAAAAGAAAAAAAAAAGCACCTAAATTATTTCCTCCTGTGTGTGGGCAGATACTGAATGCTTTGTTGTGACTCGGCTTGGTTACAGATGGGCTCTTACTTTGGCTCCTCCTTATGTGCAGTTGATCTGAACTCTGATGGGTTGTCAGACCTGCTGGTCGGAGCACCTATGTTTTCTGAGATCAGAGATGAGGGTCAAGTCACAGTCTACATCAACAGAGGAAACGTGAGTATGTACAGGAGATGACTTGATAAGGGATGAGGGCATGGGTCTGGCTGGGTAATGCTAGCGTCCTTTCAGCATTGCATGGTGAAACTCAACAACTCCAGTTGTGGGGCTCTGGATGTCTCTAGCAGAGCATGAAGTCACAGGAACAATCTGGTATCATGGTTTCCCAGAAACCAGCCCACATTCATTACAGATCTGTGAGTCCTTCTAGGGGCTCTGGGAAAGTTTCTGGTTTTATGTTGAAATTTCATGGTATTTGTGGCTTTAGGTGAACTTGATGCCAAAACCAAGTAGCTTTGGCTGAATTTTCCTTTGTGTTTTGGGTGGTCACTGGAGCCTACACATCAGAACAAAAATGCCTGAGGTTTTAGGAGTCCTGGTAAAGAGAAGCCAGAGATTGAATTCACTATCTTTACATTATGCCCCTTATATAAATCTTTAGTGGGAAGTTCCTATCAGTTGGTACTGTTGGATATCACATGACCCACCAGCAGTCTTGGAAAAAGTCCAAACTTTCTTGCATTGGCAAAACAAGATCATTCTTTTGTTGTATTTATAAGAAAACAGTTATTGTTTACCTATTATCATGTATTTTAATGTTCAGGTCCTAAACCTGCTGCCTGGAAGTAAGAGTTATGGACTAAAATAAAATTGATTTGCTTAATGAGTATTTTGTGAACTTTAATGTACAGAATTTGTTCATGCTAGACCTAACGTTCACCACAAGTCCTTTAGGCAGTGTTTGGGAGACCTCAGAACTGGTTTGGATGTAACTTCTAGTATCACTCCACTTTACTTTTTTGGTTTGCTCCCCAGCCTGTTCTGGTTTTTATATTGCAGTGTTGGTGCTGGGTCCTCAGGATAGGGTCCAGAAAGCCAAGCAGCCAACATTTCACCCCTCAAACTGAAAGCATGCATGAGTTAATTTTTATCTTGTATAAAACAGCCAGGAAGCTAGTAGGTGTTTCTTAACATTACTTAAGAGGTTATTGCAGCAGATAAGAGACAACTGTGTTATAATACAAGAGTGTATAGTGATGCTAGATTTAATACACTTAGATTTTGCCCTTTCCTGTGAGGATTGCAAAGAAACGAGTCGCACATAAGGCCTGCCTGTCTGCTCTCTGTTGTGTTTCAATTTCATTATGTGGGATTTTCTTAAAGTCAGCAACTCCCTGCAGCCAAGAAAAAGACTTTATTACATGTTCCAAAGGGCAGTTTACTCTCATTCACAAAGGAAGCAAAAAACAAAACAAAACAACCCTTGAGGTGGGTACAGAGTTGGGTTGCGTAACCAGATTTTGTTTTCTTGTGGAAATGTTCCTTTTCTCTTGAGGGAAGACTGCATGAAACTAAAGCTTATGTATCTGACCAGAAAGTGGGTGGGCAAGAAATACCAGATCCATATAAGGCTTCTCATAGCATAGGAGTACAAAGCTACTTTATTCTGAACTTTCCTCTGTCTCTTTATTTCATTAAATCTTTCCTTATTCTTCATTTCAGAAAACTTTTTGGGGACTTTGCTTTAATCCTGTCCAATAGTGAGAAAGTTCTTCATATCCAGTTGCCCAAATGTTCTTTGCTTAGGGGAAAATTCTCCTTAACTCACTGGAGTTTAGCTGAATAAGCCTGGACTGAAGATTTCACTCCTCAGATGTACTCTGCCATTAGAGCAAGCTCTGGGCTGTTGCATACTAGGCATCTGGAAACTTTCATGAGCTCAGCAAGTCCTGTGACTGCATTTAGTTACATCATTAAGTTATCGTTTCATTAATTTAGCATTGTAGTTATTTCACTCATGCACTCTTTTTACCCTCCTTAAAAATCTAAAAGACAGAAGACAGTTAAAAAACCCCAACCAAGTAGATTTTTTTGGTGCCCAGGCAATCAGTGTTCAGTGAGGGCAAGAGCCAGACTGCAACCCTGTCCCAGATGCTTCCTGCAGCACACACACAGACAGCTCCCATGGGGAGGGCTCACCTTGTCTGGCGCTCACACCATTTCCCTGACCCTGTTTTGTTTCCTACTTGCTAGGGAGTGCTGGAAGAGCAGCTCATCCTGGATGGCGATGGTGCCTACAACGCACACTTTGGGGAAAGCATGGCTGCCCTTGGTGACATCGATGATGATGGCTTCCCAGGTCAGTGTGATTTCCTCCTGGGCCATTTCCCTGGAAAAGCCAGTGGGGCTGGTGGCACTGCCCGTCTCCTCATGTGGCTGGGTGCTGCATGGCATCCATTGCTCCTCTGGACTCGATCAGCACCTGGGCTTGCGCTAAGGATAAAAGTGCTTGTGTCTGCTAAGCGTTTTGTAGCTGACTGTCCTTGATGTGGGTTTAGTCCATGTCCACACAACTTGCACCCCATCTTATTAATATTGCTTTACTTTCCTTGCTGTTGCACTTTCTTCTTCCCTGCATGGTTTATAAAAGGCTTTAGATACCCATGCCCTGAACAAAATGGAAATCAGTCTGATTTCTTTCTCCTTTCCTGTTTCCTTATGTCTTCAAGCCTTTCTAGTTTTGTTGACATAATTGTGTTTCTTATCATGAAGTGTAATTAAGTAGCTTCTCACTCCTGATAGCATGGACTCAATTAATAATTTCTCTCCTTTGCTTTATTCTACCACTACTCCTTTTGCAGGCTGCTTGGTGTGAAGCCTCATGCCGTGATAGGAATAGGTGACAGCAAAGTGTTGATGCTGGCAACCTTTTCTTCCCTGATTTCTGGCAACGCAGATAAAGGACTTCCAAAAAAAGACTGACTTGCTCAGTGTGTGCCTGGATTTATTTCTTCCAGATCACTCAGGGTGCAATATCCCATTAACCCTAACTCAAACTTACTGCAGGTTGCCCTCACCTGGTAGGCATGCTCTTCCTTTGCACCTGGGCATGCATTTGCATGTTCTTGCTGCTGCTTGTGAGTCAGTTGTGGTGATGGATAGGCTGCAGAGTGAGTTGGATCAGTCCATGGGTATGAAGCCATCGGGAGTAGTCTAATTCTAGAGCTGTGTAGTCACTAGATTTAACCAGGAGAGAAGAATGGGAGGTGGAGTTTGCAGTTAAACTGGATCAAGTGGAAATGGAAAGTGTGCCTTTGGCAGCTGCCTTTTCTTCCTGCCTATCCATTTAATATACCCAGCCTCATTCTGGAGCTTTGGATTTTCAAGCAAACTTAATGTAGTGCTACTATAAATGTTTTGCCAGTGCTGTCTTAGTTCACAAAGCTGATGTTGCCCTGGGTTGAAGACTTTTTTTGTAGGAAAGGATTCTAAATTAACTTTTGGAATATGTAGTTGGTTAATAAACACACATTTTCATAACAATCAAGTGTTTCTAATTAGGCACAACATGGCCACATGCATGTACAAATTGATGTGTGTTTGTGTATTTTTAAGTTTGTCTTAACATGAGCTCTTAATTGAATCAAGCAAGTTCCTTCTATCCAGGCTCACATGAGCTGCTGATCATCTTCATCATGGGGAGCTATTTTCCTGTGCCCAGTTGGCTTCTAAAATTGGGCAAAATTTGGATTAATGGAATGGATTGTGAAGTGTTTATAATCTGAATTGTTTTACAGATGTTGCCATTGGAGCACCTAAGGAGGATAACTACATAGGAGCAGTGTACATTTACCATGGGGACGCCAGTGGCATTGTACCTCGGTACTCTATGGTATGTGACACTATCATTTACAATACCTACCTGAAGTCACTTTCCCAGGGCCTGCAGAAATAACCCATACTTAGGGGTCCCTTTATAGGTAGCTTCATCATAGCTCTACATCCTTTTCTCAGTCCTGGGTTGAAGTTGGCTTCCCCCAAAGTTTGTCCTTATCTGTGCTGTAGGATAAAACTGTTAGTCAGTTGCCATTTTTCACTGTCTTTTGTTGCAGTTCTTCTTGAAGCAAGGGAAGTATTGGGGTTTCAATGTCAGTTTTCAGAGGTAGTACTGCAGCAGAGGAGAAATGAAAACCTGGGAGGGGTTGAGCATACAAATTATGGAGGGGCCAGGGCACAGTTGGGACACTGCCCTTTCTTCCTGTAGAAGCAGGCCTAATGTGAAGGAAGAGGTACTGAGTTCTCTTTTGTGCCCTGCAGAAGCCTCTTTACCCCTTCTGTTGGCCTTCTCATTGCAATGTGACAATATATCACAAGACCGTTCTTGGGTGCCATTCCCCTGACCATTGTTATGAAGTAAAATCTTGTCTGGGATATGCACTAGCGTCTTGTGCAGAGATGACACAGTGCAATTTAGCTACTGTAGCTGGGCAGTAGAGAAGATGAATTTATGCTCATGCTGCTCAGCATGCATCCAAAGTCTGTCTGGCACATTTCTTTATTGAGAGTCTGAATCTTTCTTCCCTCTGTGTGTTTGAAGTTCTGATTGTTTTGTTTTTTTGCTGGGTGGGATTCTTTGTGGTAAATCAGTTTAAGCAGAAATAAAGGGTTTAGGCGTTAATGGTGGAGACTCTTCTAACAGATCATAGAAGTTTAGTCCTTCCTTTTACCACGTCTGTGCTATGCACGGCTCTTTAGAAAAAATTAAATGACTTTTTATACTTCTGAAATGCACTGATGCATGGCATGTGGAGGATTCTGTCCATTTCTTGCTGAGAGCCACTGACTGGGAGGTTCTTTGGCGGTTCAAAAGTCTGGAGCTTTCCAGCTCTTGCTGAAAATGGTCTGATTTATTTTGTTTGTTTGGGGTTTTTTGGCCATTCATGGGAAAATTTTACATTTTTGAAAGAGACCAGAGGAGCAGAGTGGGAAGCGAAACATCCTGCTTGTGATCTTTCCCTCCCAGTTGGAGAAAGGTCAGCAGACATGGCGTGTGCCTCTCCACTTGGTCAGTGGGACAAAGGTCAGCTCAAGACGGTGGCAGGGTACCATGGTCATAGACTCTTGATACCACTCCTGCCAGTGTCCTGTGGCAGCCGAGGGGACACCAGTTAGGGGCAGAATCTCCTTGCCAATTCCCAGTGTGTGCTGCAGGACACCAGACACATCACCAGTTTACCTCCCATGTACAACCAAAAAGCTGTGCAACAACTTCAGCTCTTTGCCTGCCTGCCCTGGATTTGAACCCAGGAGTGAAAGACTGTTGTATCTTCTTACTACAGCCCTGAGCCATCTTAATGCCCTGGATTTCCTTTTTTAAATAAGCTGAGAGAGGCGGTGGTGGTGGTGGCGTTGCTGCAGGGATATAATTTTTCACCCTTTTCCTTTTGTTAGCTTTTCCCCACCCTTTTGTTCATTTAAATATCTGGTCAATTTGGTTACCAGAGTTCCCTTGAGCAGCTTTAGCGATGGCTATGAGCAGAAGCAGCTTAATTGGCTTTGTGGCCTGCTGTTTTCATTCGTGGCACTTTAAAACAGAGCAGCATTATACCTTTGCCTTCTAGTCTGTAATAGCCTGCAGATGTCTACTGGGGGGTGGTTTACCACCCGAAGTGGGACCCTCGAAAAATCTGATGCAAGCGAAATGTGGGGAGGAAGTTACTTCCAGTTGTCTTAATCTGCCCATGTGTAGGAAAAGGAAATCTGTACATGGCAGAGTACTGCTTTCCCTTTAAACTGGCTGTCAGGGCTTCAGGGTATCTTTCTTCCTCTCAACTTGTCTTTTTTTCCATGAGTTTCCTGTCTGACCTTTTGTCCAATATTATATCCTTTTATGGGAGGGCCAGGAAAAGGCTGGTCTCATGTCACAAGCTCTGAACCACCACCCTTGAAATTACTTCACAGGATAGATTTTTCTCTCGCTGTAACTTCTGTAGTCAGATGTTGGTTTAAGTTCAGGTCTTGCCTTGGTGGCCCAGCATAATGAATGAGGGCTGAGAGGCATCTGATTGCCTTCTTAGAAGATGACATTTTGATATATTAATTTGCTTCAGACAAAGGCATTTACAATTCAAAACGTTTAGAGAAAGTATTTTTGTGTTAGTAATTAAAAAAAAAAACTATGTTAGAAGTTAATTAATCTTTGAGTCAGGGAGGCAAAAATGAGATACGGCTTGTAAACTGACACAAAATACTGCATAATAGCTGATGGAAACCAGAATTTCCAAGTGGGATGAAAATTAATCATTTTGACTTTGAGTTTGCTGGCAAACTTTGTGAAAAGGAATGGTTGTGCAGGACTCTGTTTCAAGTAATCATTAATTTTGTTAAGATGCTGGTTAAAACTTTTATTTACAGAGATGAAGGTGATGCAAAAAAAAATAAAATCTCTAGGGTGTAATTAAATTGCTTCCTCCCTTCCCTTCACCATCCCAAAATCTGTTTGATGTGTTCTTTATTTTGCTTCGGTCTGCATGGAGGTTGTAATGCAGGTGTGTTTTTTAATCCAAGGCAACACTGGGCTCCTCCTAGCCCAGAGCAGAAGGGCTTCCTGCTCAGGGCTGCGTGGGTGAAGTGCGAGCCTGCAGATGTGTGGCACTTCCAGCCCATGGAAAAGATCTCCAGTGACCATGAAAATCGGTCTCACAGGTTTTTTTTTGTTTGCTTTTTCTTTTGAGAAGACTATTTATGTTATTGACTGATTTCCCTCCTGTGTTTTCTGCTGCAGAAGCTGTCTGGGCAAACAATAAACCCGATGCTGCGGATGTTTGGCCAGTCCATATCAGGGGGAGTTGATATGGATGGCAATGGTTACCCAGGTAGGTCTGCTACTCTACGAGGGCACTGGGGAAATGCAGTAGCAGGCTGAGAAAACAGTAGAGCTGGTTGTTTCCAGGTTGCTGGTTCCTGCCATTGCAGGAGGCTGGCGAAGCTGAGCGTTTTCTTACCTTTTCCCTCTGTTGTTCAAAGCTCCTGGTAAGAAATTGAGCCAATTGCTTGTTTCAGGTGTTTGGGCAGTCATGATGAAGGATTGAGATATTAAAGGAGAGGATTTCAGTTTCTGGCTAAGATTGTAAGTTGCCTGGAAGCTGCCCAGTCACGATGACAATCTTTAAAAAAACAAAAGGTAGACAATAACATAAGAATAAAAATTTAAAAATTAAGTAGAAGTGATGTCACAGACCTAATCCTCCAGTTATAATACTTATGGCATAATGAAATTTGTAAATGAATCAGTGACCAGCTGGTTGATTTTAGATTTTTTAGATATATGCTCTGTAATTTACCAACTGAGTTGAGAGAACTGAATTCTGTGCCTCCTCTGTAAATGTCTCAATGTTACAAAAATTTCAGATATGACCATTGGAGCCTTCTTGTCAGACAACGTGGTACTTCTGAGGTGAGATCAATGTCTTTTTCACCCACTGTTCTCTTCTTTTTTGAGTTTGTTCTCTGTTTATACCTTACATGGTCTGAGTCTTCCACCAATAAACTCTCCCTAGTTTATTGTTGTCAGAAGCAGCAAGCTGGGTGGCTTTTTTAGCAGAACCTTAGACAAGGATGATATCAAAGACTGCACAATCTAATTTAGGTAGTGTAGTGAGAGATGGCAATACATCAGGCTCCCAGGGCTATGAACAAAACAAAGGGTTAGAGCCAGAAGGAAGTAAGTGTGTTACATCTTACTGCCTTTTTAGAAAGGTTGCTCTGAATTTGAGAAGGCTCTTTTATTGTTCTTATATTTGCATAAAGTAAATAAATTATGATTTAAGGGGATGTGGTTGAGCAAAAAGCTGTTTGTGTATGATGCCAGGATGCAATTTTGCAAGTTACAATGGGATGGAGAACAAAGAGTCTCCAGGGAAACAAAATACAGAGACATTTGCAATGCACGTGGGATTTGGGCTGCTGTTTTGAGTGTGAGGGCTGAGTGCAATTGTTTGTTTCATCTCATAGAGACAGGTGTGACAGCTTCACCCACCAAATTATGCAGGTGGAGATTTAGAGTAGGATTGGGCTTGAGATGCACAGATCTGGGGAAGAGAATGGGAAGTTTGAATTTTGCCAGTAGCTCCCTTCTTAACCGTGTTAATATTTAATAGAAAAATGCTGTCGATATCTAGATGTCATTAGAAGTAGTCACTAGGGATTCCTGCATCTTAATGGAAGATACAGGGATGTGGTGAGCCTGGCAAGACAAAGGATGGAGCTGCGGAACGGATGCGCCAGCTTGCTTCCTGATCAAGGCAGAAAAAACTTGGCTCTGTTTCCATTTGAATCAGTTAAACAAAGCAAACAGAAAAAGGAGAGGGAGAAAGAAATGCTCTTGATGATCACCGTGGCAGGTAGTCAGTTCTTCTGAGTTTTCTCCTCCTTCATTATGCTCGCAGAGGAAGCCAGTTGCGGCTTCCGAAAAAAAGGTGTGCCATGCCCCAGAGAGGTTCTCACAGCCCCTCTCAAACTGCTAGAAAGAAAACTGCAGTTGTCCCCTGCATTGTTACTTGCAGGGTGGGGAAGGGCAATCTGATGAAAGGCTTCCTGTGATGTTTAGAACAACATACATCGCAACAGCCTGGTGACCTCTGTCCACGTGTTCAGCCACTGCCTGCGTGTTGCAGATATTGGCAAGTTACCGACTGACACTGTGGGCAGCCTAATTAATTGCTGCTACTGCCAATTTGCACTGTGTCCCTCTTGCCATTTAGATTCAGATTAGGATAAAGAAATGTCCTTCCTCCCCTATCCAGAAGCCTTTGTGAAGTCCTTTGGCCAAAGCTAACAAATGTCTTGCCAAGTGATATTAAAGGCTTTGGTGGAAGCTGCGGTGACTCGGGGCAGATCGTTACCGCTGTATTGCTCGCGTGTGCCTATGGCTGCTTGACAGATGCATTGTTATTGTTTTGTTTCCCAGTGAATAACCAAGTGAGCTCATGTGAAGGAAAGATCACACAGTGCATCATGGCTGGAGAAATATTTTTTTCTAGGAGAAATATTTTTCTAGATAAAATTATAGCAGTTACTTTTTTATGTTTCCTCAAGCATTTGGAAAGAGGTTTTTTCCAAGGTGTGAAATGATCCTAGGAAGGTCACTCTTTTTCCCCCCTCTTTCCTTTTTCCCCCCTGCTATTACCTTATATATTTCTAGGGTTAGCATTTATCTTTCCCCTCCATCTCAAAAGGCAAACTTGCACTGTTATTTCAGGCTGTGGTAAAAGAGCCTGAGCAGCTGTCTTGGAGATTGATGTGAAGTCTGTTCCAGTCAATATGAATTAGCTGTAACCACAATCCCCTCTCTATTCTCCTCTGTTCTCCCCTGCCTCTAAATTAAGTGGTCTGCAGAGTGAGAGTCCTGAAGTGGTTTACTTACTTGGTCTGGCCTTGCATGGCTGCTGGGATTGCACCTTAGAAGTGAATCTGCTGGCTGCTGCACATTTATTCTTTTTTTTTCTACTGGAGTTGGTTTTGGAAGAACATGTTCGTGTTGAACGTGTACAAAATTGAAACCATGAAGAATAACACTCGGTGAATTTTTGGGCTTAATTCCTGTGCTGAGGACAGCTCAGGAGAGCCTGGGTTTCTGGGCTGCTTCTCCCAACCATCTTGGAAGGGCTTCTGTGCTGTGTGAGAGAGGAGATGCACCTGGCTGCTGATGGCACTCTCCCTGCGCTGCGATTCTGGATGAAGTTATCTTCAGCTGGGAATAGTAACCATAACCTGGTGCTGCAGTTGCAAGGGTCTAAAACTTTTGTTCACAGTGGACTGGGTAACCCCTGAAACGGAGTCCAGCAGCATGAAAAGCTCATTCAAACCCTTACCACTTGCCAGGAGGGAGTTAGTCAAACGTTCCCTTCTCCAGGAAACATGAATATGGTGTCTGTTGTCTATCTTACACTGTTGGAAAAATTATGTATGAATCCGTCTCCCACACCTGTGCTCACCCCTTGGCTTTCAGGTCACAAATTTGACTGCACGCTGTTCTCTGGAGTCAAAGGTCTCTGCCTACCTGTTTGTGACCATCCAGACTGCTTAGCAAGCAGTCTCACTTGCATGACCTTTTTGTCCTTGTTTGCCATTGTGCTTATTTTGTTATTCTCTTCAGTCTCCTGGAAGGCTTTATGCCACTTTTGCTAGAGATCATGATGATTATTATATATTATCAGTTTCCCCAGCTGCCTGCCTGCAGTCTGTATCTGAGCACTAAACTTCATGCTGACATTATGGTTTTGATTCAGATATGAGTAGTCTTTGCCAGCTAAGTGCTCATTTGTCTTACAGTTCAAAAGCACTCTTTTTCATGTCTGCTTGAAATTGTCCAGTTTACCACATTTATTTTATTTTCCATTGGCTGAGAACTTCCCTCCAAATGATCACTCAATTCCATTTCTCTGTTGATCTCCAGATCCAGGCCTGTCATTACCATGGACATCTCCATTTTCCTGCCTGCGTCCATCAACATCACAGCTCCTCAGTGCCACGATGGTTTGCAGCCGGTGAACTGCCTCAATGTCACAGTGTGCTTTCGCTTCAGTGGCAAGCGTGTTCCTGGAGAAATAGGTAAGGTACCTGTGCCAGCCCTGGGCAGGGGCACACTTGCAGCTTGACCTGGTGTCAAGGGCTCTCTTTGGTTACCATTGGAGACTCCCCAAGAACTTTATTGAGCAGATTTTTACGTTCTGACATAATACTAGGGTAGTTCCTTCCTCAGTTAAAGGAGGGAAATGAGTCCTTGGACTTACTGCAAGGACAGTACTCAGAAGCAATTGATGTTTTGTAAACTCATGTTTCCTGTTTACCTCTTGATAACCCACTTCTATATCCATACCCTTTCTCAATGTCATTAGAAAGCAGGTGTGATTTGTTCCAGACTAATCGTTTTTTAAATACTACAAGGAGCTTTGGAAACAGAGCACTGTAAATCTGTATTCCTACCAGACGTGAGCAAATCCTTTCCTGTGCATCAGTTTACCTGTCAGGAAAACTATTATAAATAGCCAAGTATTTTACTGATGGCAAGAGTATCTTCCAGATCACTTGTTTTATCAGAGAACTAACTAGAGTTTATCAGGTCAATGGAGTTGTCAGGTGTGCAAGCCTTTACATCTTAAATGAAATATTACTTATGTCTTTCACATCTCAGTGTTGACAGGTCTTGGATATTGTGTGAAGTGGTACGAGATAGATACAAAATGGTGACTCTCAGCAGGCAAATACATGCTTCGATAAAGTATTTTTTGCACTGCCTGCTACTCTGTCAGCTAAATAAACACTGATGTCCAAATGCTCCAGGGTTGTTAATTCCTTTTTGATAATCACTGTATAGATTTTCTGAATGTCTGTGTTTTCTACAGTAGTGTTTAAAATGTTTCCTTTGCTTTAATTCCATTTCTTTGGATCTGTGGCTAAGAAGTGAGCCACCTTTTTTTTTCTGATCTCAATAGCAGTTCTGCTTGTTCACAGAAGGCCTGTCTTCCTGTTCATCATGTCTTGTAAGAGCCAGTTGAATTCCTCTGTGTTGTCGTACAAACTGTATGACTGTATCCCGATTATTTATTGTGGTGAAAGCACATGTGCATCTTCAATGAGTAACATCCATTTCATTACAAGGAACATTTTTACTGTTAAGTAGATGATTATAAAACTTCCAATGATTGTTCTTTTATACAATGCTTCTAGCAAATTGATTTGTCTTAAAAATATTGCAGCCAGAACTATCTGACTGTATAAAACCCCTTGGGGATATGATTTGGATAAAATATCTCAAATAAGCTTCCAGTTTGTAATGGTAACAGTCAGGCCATTTTAATTATGTTGCAGTGGAAGAGTATCAATTGACAAAGGGTGGGACAAGTCATGGAAAGACTGCAACGGCTTCTCCTGCATGTTTAAATGTGGGGGGAAAAAAATAGAATATCCCTAGAAATATATTGTGGTTCGATTCAGATTCTGAAAGGCGTATGGAGGTGTTAAAATGCTGTGTCAATATTTTGTGGTTAAAAGTGTTGATATCGTCACATTTTTGGGTGTCTGAAAGGCAGTCTGTTAAGTCAGACACTGAGAACTCACTGGGAATGCTGCTCCCCTAAGGCTTGTCAGTGTGGATGCTCAGGACTGCTGCTTACTGGTGAAAAGTTGGGTGTTGCTCTTTGTTTTGGGCAGCTGAAGTTGGTCACTTCCCACACAATACTTAAAAGTCAAGCTGAACAGGCAGCATATTTTCTGTGGCAAATGTATGTCTTCAGTGATTATTTGAACATGTGGTTATTTTAACTGGCATGTGAAGGAAAGTTATCTAATGCTGCCCAACACTTATGTGTAAACCTTCTCCACTTTTATTTTCTATCTTCTAGTTGTAGTTCCAATACTGCTGGTCAGGTAGCAACTATCTGAGGATCTGTGTTTATTGATACTGCCAATGACAGTGTAATTCCCATCCATTTTGTGAATACTGTTTGTACTCTGCGGTCTTCAGAAGACTGAATTTATTGCTGAAATGGGCCTGTCTGAATGAAGAGCCATGCTCAAGTGAAGTAAGTGCTCTGTGCCAGGCATTGTTTGACCCTTTGCTCTGACACAGTGCTTGCTGGAGAGCTGAGTCTATACCCACTGACAGAAACAGCCTCTGGTATGTCTTGGATGTATGAGAAATACAGCATTTCAAGTTTTCACTGTGTTGGCTCAGAATCTTGCTCAGGCTGTTCCTCCCTCACTTGAGGGGCCATTGCTTTGTCTCCCCTGGCATTCCTGGGATGAGGGAAAGGCCTTTCCCAGCCTGGATGAGCAGGCTTCAGCCTGTTTAGACTGTGTGCTTCTGGGTGACCAGGGCAAGAAAAGAGAGGGTGCTGGCATCTCTGTCTCAGGCACTCTCTGTGGGAGAATGGAAGTAAACTTGTGCCCACAGTCTGGATAATTTTCTCTACAATAAGAACAACAATAGAGCCAATGTGATAATTAGGTGAATTCTAGTGGCTATGAAAATGAAAGGTTTGGGGTATTTGGTTAGAGGTAGGCAGATGTGCTAGGAACTGCTTCAAAATTTTTCCTGTACTCTTCAGATGTGCATCACCTGTGGGTTGATCCATTTCTAGGGTAGACGTCTTGTCCCAAATACCATTCCCTGAAAGACCGGTGTGGGATAATAGGTTATTTGATATTTTCAGTGTGCCTTGAGTAAGTTTCTAGGACTGAAGAAACACACCTGATGGAAGTGGACATTCCTCTTTTAACCTGTATCCCGCTGCAGTTTGGTGCAGAAGTATTATTTCTGTCTCTCATTGTTCCAGTCTGCTTGGATGCAAGCCTGAGTCGGTGCTACCCTCTGAATGCCTCAGAAGCAGGGGTGCTGTAGGAATGCATTGTTCAGTGCACAGAGCAGTGAGGATGGCTCCCTACTTAGCAGCTAAGGACAACACTATGAGAGAGAACTTGAAACAAAGTTCGACATAAGGGGAAAAGGAAAGCTTTTTAGAAGAGAATGGGGGAATGTGCTATGGATGATGTAATTTGCTAGGGCCATTTTTTTAAATATTTCAATTAAGAATTTTCTTTTCAAGCAAAGTGTGTGAATCATTTTCTCCTCATAGTGGCAGAGATGGCGAAGAAACGCATTCCTCTTCCAATGGCTTTTTGTTATTATTTAGTAATTCTTCATTTTCTCCTTGTGTTGCCTCCCCTTCTTCTCTGGAAATCAGTAGTACAGCTAGTAATTTAACAAGCAGTTATGGGTGTGCTTATCCCTGATGAGCATTTTGCTGCCTGCTATTTGTGTGCTGTAGCATCATCTGAGTGGCTGAAGGAGGGATGTGCCAGGCAAGGATGTGTAACCCCTCCCTTAGCACAGCCAGCTGTGAGTCCCATTTTAGATCATGGGATACGGCTTCCTGATTTCAATCCCTCCTCACTTCTCCCTGCTTCAGGGCTGCCTTCAGCCCTGTGAGGGGATGACTCTTGCATCATGGATACATATGTGCCACTGAGGATGAGAAACTGTTATAAAATGCCTGCTGCCATTTAGTTGATGCATCTGTTGCTGGAGTATCTTGTCTAATCTGCTATCTTGCAGTCCTCTTGCAGATATAACCAAAAATTTCTCAGAGGGAGCTGTTATCAGAGCTTTTAGGCATTTAACTTTAGTTATGGAAAAGAAATTACAATTGGAAGAAACAAGCCCTTCACCTGAACTCAGCAAATCCATAATGGAGTTTTATTTTGATCATGTGAATTTGGGTGGGCAGATCCCCAGAAACATTTCTAACCAGATGCACTTGAAGCTGCTGGACAAATAGTTGAAGGCACTACCTCAAAGAGTTAATTTGCTAGCAAAAACTTGCTTCTTTGTCTCCTACCGTAAGCTACCAGCAGTGCGAAGTTTGGCCAGTTATCTCCCCACCCTGATTGCTTTTTGGAAGCAATGAAGTTGAGGTGGGGAAAAAAAAATCCTTACTCATGATATTTCAGTTTTTCCACTGATGTGACATCATTGGATATAACATAGAAACAAGTTGTCAAAATAAAAGGGAGGCGGGGGGGAGGATGGGAACTGTGCTTCTTGATTGAAAACATCCACTGCCGTTTTGGAGAGACAGTAGCTGGGATCGTTTTGCTCAGAGGCCTGGTATGGGGCTCGTGTTGGGATGCATCGCCATGCCTGCAGCAAGGAATTGTTTAGTGTCAGTAAGACGTCATGCTTCCACTGGAGAGCCTCTGAGCCTCCCCAAGCACCCCTGCAAGTCCTGCAGCCCTGCCTGCCTTCAGTGCCCCTCCTTTGAAGGGGCTTCATCAACCCGTGGGGCTCTTTGCCTCTGCCTACACAAGGCCTGGACTGCTGGCGCAGATCTCAGCATGTGTGTGTGCATGTGAAGTCTTGAAAGCTGAAGGCAGACAACTGTGGATGGGTGTGGGATGTGTGCACTTGAAAAAATTAAAGGCAGAGATTGCTGGGATTTTAAATTGGTTAAGCCCTTTGTTTCTGTTTAGGTGGTGCTTTCTAGTGGGACTGAGCAAACACTGCTTCGGTGAGAGCTTTTGGTGTGGAGCTTGTCAGAGTTTGAAATGCTTTCAAGGCATTTCCCTTCTAAGTAGGTTATTCTGCCAAAGGCAAGCAAAATAGTTCAGGTGGAGCTGTGTGATGGTAGTTATGCTGATTCCTCAGCTGTGGCTTTTCTTACTACCCAGGGTATATTTCTGATTGCTTTCTGTGAACTTGTGATGGAACTTTTCATTAGAAGACAACACACTGCAAGGGAGGTTAGTTTGAATTACATGAATTACAATTTTTGCAACATGTTGAAATAAATTTCTTTGAGGTAGTGAAGTTTTGTGGGAGAAGTGATTGGGCTGATAGCATTGGCAGACATGTTAATTTAGGGAGATTAGGATTTTCACTGTTTTAAAAAAGCCACAAACCTAAATAAAACCACAATAAAACCTAGCTATGAACCCTTACTGAAATTTGGTATAGAAGACCTCAGTCCAGGAGAATGTTATATTTGCATTGTTTGTTTATAAAATTCTGGCTTTAAAGATGTTTACATTTATGGGAACTATAGTATCTGTCATCAATCATTTAGGACTTAAAACATAAAGCCAAAGCAATTATTTGCCAAACACCCTACATGTGTAATGAATCAGCACAGGAGCTGGTGCTGGTTGTTGTTAATGAAGAATATCAACTAATTAAGCCATTTATAGGGAGCCATTCTCATAGTATTCCCATTATTACCTTGATAGCAGCTGAAATCGGTACAGGCTGTGGTATGTGATGAGTGAAAGGACCTCTCAGCCAGTGTTTCACTTGGCTGTAGACAGCAGCAGAGCAAGTGTTCATACTTCTGTTGCAGCTTCATTACAAACTGCTGTTGCATTTACCAACAGGAAGGGTATAGGCAGCCTGGGTTATTCAATCACTGTAGTACTACTTCAGGTAACAAATTAGTTTTCTTTTGGATGAAGATACAGTTGGTTGGTTTGTGCCTGGATGCGTTAAGCTACCTATCTTGTAGAACAGTGGGAAACAGGATTTACAGAGATACAGCTCGTTAGTTTCTGGGTATTTATCTTCTATAAACTGCCACAGATGTGTAACATCTAAGGGGGGGATACCGAGTGCAGCGACCTCTAGTTAAGTTCTAAATTCTAAGGTGACTGCAAATCAACAAAAGTAATTGCCAGGAAATGCCACGTCCTGGTTGGCATTTGCATGGTTTGTGCTGTGATAGAAGGGAAACAAAGCTTGAGGCTGCTGCTGCTGTTGTGGTTCTGCTTTTTCTGTTGTAATGTAGCATTATTTGTTTCTCTTTTTGTTTTATTAAGTGTGCATATCTAGCTGTATTTTTTACACATTTCCTATGGGAAGGGAAGGGATGGGCTGGAAAACGTAGGGACACAAAACCTGGAGTTACTAATTGGATTTGGTTTTGTGCAGCCACAGGAAGCTTAGTGACTGATGGAGGTCCTGCAAAGGTTGACCTTTCTTCAAGCACACATGTCCTGGGGGCAACAGGATCCATTGATAGGTGGCTAGAAAATAACTATTGTTCACTGACATCCTTTATTTTCTTTTTCTTCCTTTTTAAAACAGGTTTGAATTATAACTTGACTGCTGATGTGGCAAAGAAGGAAAAGAGCCAGCAACCCAGAGTTTACTTTGTGACTTCTGGAGAGACAGTGGGGCAGATCACAGAGAAGTTACAACTGTCGTACATGCAGGAAAAGTGTGAGCAATACCTAGCATATGTCAAGGTCAGTTCACTCCTGTCCTTACTTGCATTTGCCTCACTGCAATTCCACTTTTCACGTATATCTTTAATATTTACCAATTAAAGTGGTGCTGCTTGGCTTCTGATGTTCTTTGTTTTCCTGACAGGTGATGAAGTTTTTTGCATGGAAGTTCAAAACTTCTTGCTTGGCATGACTTTTGAGTCTGAGCACCATCAGGCCTTCAAAGCCTGGTGCCAGGAATATGTGTTTTATTTACTTTTGATCAGATGCATTTGCAGGGGATTTCTTTCTTCTTCTGAGTTGGTTTATTGCTACACTTGTCATACTCAAAAGTACAGAGACAAAGCTCTGTCTTGGTAGGAGCAGCAGATTTGGTGTTTGATTTTGTGTATGGTCTGACTGCACAAGAGGCTGGTGATGCAATCTGTAGGGCAACATGGGGTCTGCCCTGAAGCAATTGGGCTTTGGGGTTTGAAGAGCAGCCTGGATTTCATCTGGGCTTGACAATTGCAGTGGGATAACTTGATTTCACATGTCATGGTCCTAGGGATACAGAGTGCTTTTCAGACATGCTGGGATGTAGACAGGGTCTGGTCTTCCTGTAAGAAACTCTTTGCCCAGGATCTGATAGGACTGTAGTTACCTTTACTTGGCAGCTATTGTTGAAGAAATGTCACCCAGGTGCCATTCTGTTTGCAAAGTAAGTGCAGTAGTTTTCTTCTCAATTATGGAATGTATAGAATGGATTTGAAAATTGCAGAGGAAGGAGACTTACCCAATTGCCTACATCTTACAAGCACTAATCAGCATCACCAGTCTAGGGGGCAGTGTGAGACAATAAGGTTGGGTGGCTGAGTTGTGTATCCTCCTTCCTGAAGGACATATTCCCATAGTATGACGTAAATTCAGTGGCTATTACTTGGCACTGTCTTGTTTTGAGAATCCAGCAGGTCCAGACATCCCTGAATGTATAAACTTTTCCAGGAAGCTGCTTTGTACCTAAAAACTGTGGGAACGGGAGATAAAATTCATCCTTTGACTTTATCAACATTTTTTGCAGGGCTGTTGAGAGAAAATAAAATAAATAAGGGGACCACCATGGAGAAAACGATGTCCTGTTAAGTTGTGTGGATCTCTGGGAAGAGCCTAGATATCTCCCCTGTTGTTTTTTTGGTTTTGTTTCTAGAACAGCCTTTACTTTCTGCTATGGAAAAGCTCATTAGATAAAATGAAGACATACACGATTAACATTACTTAGAAAATACTGCTGTGACTTTAGTAATTCTGGTCTTTCTCAAATGAGCACATCTGGTTAGGCTTCAATGCATTGAGTTCAGATGAAGAGGAGTGTGTCCCTCTCTATCTTAACCCAGTAACAATTTACTTCACATTAGTTCTGTTGTAGTTTTTGGGTACTGAATGAAATTTGTTAAAGGATAACATGCCCAGGAAACTATTTTATTTGTTATAGTATTTCCAGCTGAAGTGGTGAATGCAAAGGTAAGGACTATTTTTTCTTCAGAGTTCCTGGGAAATGTGACCTTTATAGGCAAGAGAAACATTTAAACATGTTTTAAAATACCAACAACTTAAAGCAAAACAGCTGGCTAACAAACAAGGCTATTGGCTTTCTGTGTGATACAAGCAGCTATTTTTCACAGTTGGAAAAATAGCAGGAAGTGTTGTTTGTTCCTGTAAGGGAGAATGCATAGTAGTAGAGAAAGATAACCCCTGTGCTTTCATGGGAAAGGTGATACGATCCATGAGGCTACATGACATTAGAAACATCAAAGACACCCCTGAAGACTCTGGAAGAGTGGAAATGGGGTCACGATCTTCTGCTATCCTTAAGTAACAGCTAGTAAAACAAAAGCCCTGAAAAACAAAAAAAACCCCATTCAACCTCCTCAAACTCCAACCAGAAATCTCCCTGATTGAGTAGTTTTGTGAAGGAATTGGTGATGAAAGATGTGGTCTTAGAATTTATGAAGGATTTCACTTAGGCTTTCCCCCCTTTGTGTTACGTTACTCTATGCCCGACGAATTCGCCTCTGTGGCAAGTTGGGTTGTTCGCAGCTGCATCCGTAACCTGTTCACTTCATTATTGTTCATTTGAATTCCCAGTGGCAAACAGGATTGGCCAGCAGGGACAGGGAGGTGATTGTCCCTCTCTACTCTGCCCTCGTGAGGCCCCATCTGGAGTGCTGTGTCCAGATCTGGGCCCCCCAATAGAAGAAAGATGTGGAACTGTTGGAGAGGGTTCAGAGGAGGGCCACCAAGGTGATTAGAGGGCTGGAGCACCTGCCCTACAAAGAAAGGCTGAGGGAGCTGGGCTTGTTCAGCCTGGAGAAGAGAAGGCTGCGGGGGGACCTCATTGCAGCCTTCCTGTACCTGAAGGGAACTTATAAGCAGGAGGGGATTAAACTTTTTCAAAGGGTAGATAATGGCAGGACAACGGGGAATGGACTAAAGCTAAAGGAGGGAAGGCTTAGATTAGATATTAGGGGGAAGTTTTTTACAGAAAGAGTGGTGAGGTGCTGGAACAGGCTGCCCAGAGAAGTAGTGGATGCCCTGTCCCTGGAAGTGTTCAAGGCCAGGTTGGATGGGGCCCTGGGCAACCTTGTGTAGATCCAGACCTGGAGGTTGGTGTCCCTGCCTGTGGCAGGGGGGTTGGAGCTCTCTGATCCTTGGGGTCCCTTCCAACCCAGACCATTCTATGATTCTATGATTATACAGTAACGTTAGGGCGTTGGTTCTGGATTGCTTCTGATCAAGGATAGACAAACTTTTTGGACTTGTGGATGACCTCGTGTGTTGCCTTGACAAACCCCACAAGGGAAACAAAAGTGCCTGGTCCAAATGGCATGTGGCAGAGCTCCTTCGGTTGGGTTAGTTAAATGAAAGCCTGTGCCAGGCCTTGTCTTACCAGCATGTAGTTCTAGCATGTTGGAGGGATAAAACAGACTGAGAAAAGCCACAGGAAAACTAGTCCTGTATGAGCTCGCTACAGTTTCTTTTGACAGATTTGATCTCAAGACCCCAGTGAAACTGAGCACTGAAAGAGCTGCAGACTGCAAATAAATTGACAGGAGGGGTAATCATTACATTCTTTTGCAATTGATAAATCTCAATGTTTTGTGCTTGATTCCTTTCCTATTTGTGGTCCCCTCTCCAGACAGGAACTACTGTTTTATTGCCGCTAATGAATCTGAATATTAGTTTGTCTTTCCTCATAACTCTGTAACTGAGATAAATGGATCTTGGAAGGTTTGTAGGATACGTGTAGTTCAGAACTTGATCTTGTACAAGGCAGGCTACTGAATTACAGTTCAAATTGCTAGAATTATGATTCATGAGAAAATGTGTTTTTCTGATCAAGAACAGAAAATGAAACAGAAATTCAAAATGGTTTGAATTTCATTTTGTAGTGGGTGGGGAAGTAGAGGAGAAATGCAGTTTTCTGATTCTTTTTCATTCCTCTTTTCCCCTCTCTCCATTGGAACCTGTTTGATTTCTTGTTAATAAACTTTAGTTCATTAGTGTACCTAGACAGTAATTCTAACATGCACAGCAGGTCAGGTTTTGTCTGCCAAAGCTGCATTTGTTTTAATTTAAACAACCTTTGGAGGTTTGACTGATATGTTCAGTAGCAAATGGACAGCTGCTGCAAGTGGCCATTGAGACATTCAGTAGCATCACTAGTTTTCTTATGTCTGTGAGTAGCTGATCCACACTATCTCTTGGAGGTGCTCAGCTGCTGCACAGTTAGTTCCTTCTCTGACCACCCAGGGGTGATGGTACTGCCAGTCTCCTTCAACGATGGTGAAAATAGTAACAGGGGATAAATGCAGTGTATGGTAACCTGCTGTCAGTTTTGCTGGAGGAAAATGAAGCAAAAGTTTAAATCTGATCAACTTTTTTTTGGAATGGGTTTGCTTTTTTTATAGTAGGAATGGCAAACATAAATGTGAGACAATGGAATGTGGTACTAAGAAGAGAAGGAGCTGAGGTGCAGAAGCAGATATAAACAGATGAAGAAAATAAATGGATTTGGAGGCTTTACAAGTGTCTGCTTAATCTTAATATCTGGGCCTGCAGCTGAAATGTAAAGTTTTCTCTTGGGAACTGCAGTATGTTTGATGATGCTCAGGAGACTTGAGCTATGTGTTTTGAGACATGCTGTGATCAGGGCATCAGCTCTGAGGAGATGTTTACTGCTTCCAGGAACTGCCCTGGTAGTTTCCTGCTTATGTGGGCTCCCCTAGTACTTAGGATAGATTTGCTTGTGGAAAGGACCAGAGAATTTGGTGCAGACAGCAAAGCACTTTGTACCTGCTGATTTATAGAGTCAAATATGGTCTTCCTTGATTTATCCCAAAGGTGTAATGATGACAACAGTGAAAGCCCCTTGTACAAGTTCAGCCTTTATTAAAGAAGCACTGTCTGGTTTCTTATCCCACTGCAGACCAGCCAGCTGGTCTGCCTGTTGCTACCAGTCATTGCTGTGGATGTGTAGAGTGAACACTTTAATAGTTTAAAACACCACCAGCACTCCTGGCACATGATTAAACCAGATGCAGCATTTATTTTGCAGAGATCATTATCTTGGTGTCTGTCTAGTTGTTCTAAGCAGTCTCATATTGCTCATTGGATTAACTCTTAATGGATCTAGTTGTAGCACATGGGAAGGATGGTGCTGGGGAACAACAGAGGAGTGGTGATACCAAAGGCTTTTCATAATGGTGTGTAGGTGAGGAGCTCGTGCTGTGTCTGCGCAGGCAAGTTTGAAATAAAACGCCACCTTTTCAACAGAAATTGCATAGCTGTGTTTTGTTCACTGCCAAGTTCTGTAGCCAAAGCTTTGCCTCTTTCTAAGTATGTTTCATGCCTTTGTCTGCCATGCATCACTGTTACCTCAGGTCTCTAAAGATGCTCTGGGTGCTGATGTTACACAACTTCACCTCTAGTGCTAGCTAACTTTAGTCACTGCCTGTGGTTGTGGTATCCTTAGCTCTGTAGCTGTTTGATCTCATCTGAGGGGGATGTGTGTATTTAAAGTCTTTTATTCTTAACCCACAGTAATCTATATTTTTTCCTAAAGCAGAACATTCAGTCTCACCATCACATGTGATGTAGAGATGGTATCAATTTCAAGATCAACTTTCTTCAGAAAGCTTTCGGCCTGTGAATTAGCATCCCTATGTTAAGATTTGGCTGGTAGTAGTATTACAGGATACAGAGATGCAGCCAGAGACACTGAAGAATTTATTTTGAAGTCTTGGGTTTTTTTATGAATGTGTTGCAGGGTTGTTTGGTTTTCAGTTGGGCTGGTTTCTCCCATACTGTCAACATGGAGCCTTTTGAAGATGGAGTTTATCACCAGAGGTTGCTGCTGAAGCACTCTAATTAGGTTTAGTGGCTCCAGGCTGAGCATTGTTGCTCACATTTGGCAAGGTCTTTCAGAGGATGCTGGTGCTGCAAGTACTGGATTATGGATTGTGTGTTGGATGTGGATGGTAGGCACTGCTTTGAGGAGGCAGAGGTGAAAACTGCTCCTTCAATGAGTGCAGCTCCTCTGGGTAGTGACCCATCTTGTCCTGCTCACCTCTCCCTGAGAGGGGACAAATCAGAGGAAGTCAGGGGATAACCCTTGAACCAGAGACTGCTTTCAACAGCAGCAACAGCTATGAAAACTTAGTCATGGTTATCTAGAATTTCACAAGGTTTGGACCACTGGGCAGACAAAAGGAGCAGTAACCAGTTCCAGCCTGCAGCAGAAGTTTGTCACTGCAGGAAAGGCGAAAGCTGCTGTGCAGCTTTGCCAGGAATGATGACTGCAGTGATAAGACTCAGCACCAAGTGCTGGGGTTTCTTCTGTTTTGTTATTTCATAGAGGTGGTGGTTTTTTTCCTTTTCTCTTTGCCCCTTTGCTGAACCAACTGGAGAAACTGTTTGGCCAAGCCAGATGCAGTCATGCATGTGTTCAGTTGTAAAGGGCTGTGGGATCAGCTGGGTGATCATGGAGCACAGAGGTTTGTTTACAGAAGCATGCTTTCCAGAACAATTCTGTTTTGCAAAGTGTGCTCGTAATCTATTAGCACAACCTGCCTCCCCTTCAGCAGAGCAAAATAAATAGGAACTTGGCAAGATAAATATAATGTTTTCTGTTGCTTTACTCTGTTGTAAAGTGATCAGCCCTCTCTTTTTGAATACACTCTGGCTAGCATTGTGTAGGGCTGATGTCTTACCTTGAAAAATGAGCCAGAGAGAAGAGAAGCTACATTTTTTCCTGAGTAGCTCACATGGGCAAGGGAAGAACAGTTGTTAGCTGCATAACTCTGGGTACTCTTTCATTGCTGCTTAAGTACAGGGATTTAGACATACCAGAAAAGTGTATTAGGAGTTGGTGGGAAGACTGACATCTTTGAGCTGAACATTAATGATATCAAGATTTAAATACTGTTAATGATGATGGAGTTGTCTTTAGCTTTTCAAATGTTTTTGCAAGGTTCAACAAGAACAAGTAAGTTTGCCTTTCAAAGGGTGAAACTGTCCTCCACAGTGTGGCTAAAATGAAACTACCAAATATACCTGGCATTAGCATCCTTTCAGAGGGACCTCATGCTGCTGGTTAAGTGCTGCCAGGGCCGGTAGTGCAGCTATAATGGAGGACAAATTGTGGTAAATATTGTACTGTTAAATGTTTTGGTGCTTTGCTCTACTGGGCAGTGCAGCTAATAGGGCTGTTTGGCAGTCCAAAATGTCTTGTGCCCTGAGGCCAGTGGGAGTTTTCCAGTTTTGAGCTAAAAGCAGAGCTTTTGCCCAGATGCCCTCCCCTGCCCATCTTCCCAGGATTTTGATGAAACCACTTTTTATTCCCCTTGCACTGATAGATGATACAACTGGGTAGCAAATGCCTCCCCCTTTCTGATTAACGAGTGTCTTTAAGTGTTTTCTGCTCTGTATGAAGCTTGTGCATTATCAAAACAACCAACCAAACAAAAATGCCATTCCATTTCAAGTTTTAACAGGGTTTTGACTTTAGTTCACCATTGATCTTCAGCTTGTGCCAGCGTGTATGGAAAAGGCCTAGTCCACTGTTCATGGCCCGTGCAGAACCTTGGTTGCTCTGGTGGAGCTGCAGTCAGAGGGCATGGTTAATCATCACATTCATGGATCCAAGCAGAGATTTTATGTTCCCAAAATGAACTGAATGCTGTCTTGAATGAGGCTCAGCGAGTAGATCTGCAGCATAGTGACTGCTGAAATTTCTGCTTTGCCTGCCTTGTATTTCTTTTTACCTGCCTCTTTTTTTTTCAACTGCATTGTTCCCTGCTAAACCTTAAAGGGATTCAGAACTTTTAATTTTGAGCCCTTTGCTAAACTTGTCCCTTTAACATATTCTGTAATGGGAAAGAAATATTTAATTTCCCCCCAAGAAGTCTTTCAAAAATAGATAATTCTTCCGTTTTAATGAAGTTGAGAATTACTTTTATTGCATGTAAATTCTTACTGAAGCATAACACTTTGTTGCCACTCTGAAACCTTCAGTCTGGCTTTCCTGTCTGCCCACCAATTTGTTTTTGTCTAATACATAGTTCCTCAAAAAGCGATTTCATGTACAGATTAAACCTTCTAGAGGCTCAGGAGGGGCAGATAGGCCTGAACAGAGCATGGCTTTCTTAGGGAGGTGTATACCAGAGTGTATGATTTGGAGAGGCCATCTGTGGACCTTTTGTCTGAGAGGTGTCATTGTATTTCCCAGTGATGGCACTTTGAGGAAGTGAGTGGCCAGACAGAGATAAAAGAGGTGCTGCACTTTGTGCTAGGAAAAGTAATTTCAAAAGACAGGTAATGATAGATAGGAATATTTTTTGCTTTCTCTGGCACTCCTGGTTAACCAAAGAGCTTGTTTTCTCAGGTGGAAAGAAGCAACAATGAAAGCAACACTACTGTTTTAGAAACTTTCTAAGTTTGTTTTGTGCCGAGTGATACAAACTAAACACATGATGGCAAACTCTGCTGTAAAAGTTTATTAGTACTTCTTGGGGACAAATTTACACTTCAGGTGAATACACTTAATGCTAGAGTCTTGCTGCAGAAAATTACAATAGGGAACAGCTTGTTTGTCTTAGTGGTTTTCCTGTTTATAACACATGGAGGAATATCAGTCTGTGTGGTAATCTCGGATACACACATGTACACGGTCGGCTTATCCTGTCCAAACTGGGGAATACCTAAAATTATCACCCTTTCATTTTGCTACCCTTAGGAACAAATGAGCAAGGCACTTCATTGGGAAACATTGGAGGCAACTTCCAACAGAAAACTCTGCTCTAGGCTGAAAAGAAAACAATTAATTTTGCTGGCTGTGGTTGCTGGGTATGGTCCAAACATATAACCTCCTTGTAGTCAGACCAGACTTGGGTCTCCTGGGGGGAGTCTTGCAGATGCTGGGTTTGGTTTGGTTTGGATGGCAGCATGTAATGTTAATTCAGTGCCCTAATTCATACCGAAAGTGCCTGACAATGTGTTTTAAGAAATGGGAGTAATAGGTTGCAGGCATAGAGCTTTTTTTGGCAGAAAATACCTTTTTTCCTTTCTCCCCTAGTATGTAACTTCAGTTGGTGAACTGAATTAATCTTGAACTCCTGATTCAACTGTTGAGGAAAGGCCCATACCCTGTGCTGTTAACCTCACCCCCACCCTCATTGCCATATGCACTAATATAATTAGAGACCCCATTGGTTGTGCTGGTGATCAAAAGTTACATCCCTGGTCGTAGACTTCCAGCTTGTTGTATAATTTTAATTATGATTCTCCTTGTAGGGCTCTGTGACCTCTTCTGAAGTCCCAGTTATTTTAAGGAGTACTTAGTATTCTGTGTCGGGAACCTGCATGTTGTCCTAGATGACTGTTGAGGTCCCTTCCAACCCAAAGCATTCTATGATTCTATGGTAGCTGTGCTCCTCCAGAGTTTTGAAGCTGGAGTTATCAGGAGTTTAAATTGTTTTCCACTTCCCTGCAATGTCTTTTGACTGAAGCTTAGGCGTATTTCCTGGCATTTTTACAAGACTTTCTTATGGGTTGGGTACATTAGGTGAGTCTTCTTGCTCCTCTCCAGTTCAGTGTTGTGTGATTATTACAGTGACCTTTTCTCCCATCAAATGTTTATGGCTGCAGTGCTTGCTTTCATTGGTCACTCCTCTTTTGCAAAAAAATATCATCTTTGAAAATAAGTACACCTTTTGAAAGCTATCTTCAAAGCAGCAAAGTAGTCAAATCTTAGGGATGGGTGCAATTGAATTCTGAGGGTTTGTGGCTTCTGCTGGTATCCCCTGACTGGCTCACAGTATAGTGTGTCTGTTTTCATTGAGTGTTAAAGTTTGCACTGCTGCATGTGAATCATACAGCTTTAAAAGAATAATTTTTGGAAGGGGATGTTGTAAAGTCTGCATATAACACAAATCTGGCTTATTCTTAAGAAAACTCAGTGTTAATGCACCAGAAAGGTTTGTCTGATCACTCCAGTATTTTGCAGAAAAGGTAACCAGAGGATCTTCTAGTCTACTTTTATTGTCAAGTTTTTGGCCACTTCTTCCCAAGTGGCACTTGCTGGAGTTCGTGATTTCTCCTACATAACACAAGTGGTTTCCTGTAAATAAAGTCCTCCTTGAAATTATTTGTCAACACTTACCTTTTCCATGAAAAACTTAACAAATACTTGATAATGAATGGCCATCGTATTATTTTTATGCAAGGTGAATTATTTTACTGCATCTTGTCTTCAAAACTATTTTTAATCTCCATTTATGCATAGGTTTTAAGGCACTGAATATGCTTTACTCATGCTATGTACATGTGCCTAATAACCTGACCATAATAATAAATAATAATGAAAAGGAAGAAAATCCTGCAATAGTTTGTATTGCTTTTTCCTTCCCTTGCCCCCTCTCTTCCCTTGCCCCCTCTCTTCCCTTGCCCCCTCTCTTCCCTTGCCCCCTCTCTTCCCTTGCCCCCGGAGAAGAATCGGGGCTGGTGTTAAACTCTACACTAAGATGTAAGGAGTTAGCTGTAAATCTAAGGGAATCTAATGTGAGACTAAAGTAAATTTACTACTTCCTCCTTTTGGCACACACACTGCATCACTGAAGACTTCCTTAGATGACAAAACAAGTTAAAAATACAACCTGTTGAACTTGTCATGACAATTTTCATCCTATTAGCAGATACACAGCTTCTCATTTGGCTAGCTTGACAGTAAGGGAACTAATATCAATGTCACTTTGGTGGGAAGAAGAGAGTGTAAAAATAGAAAAACTACCAAAGAATGTAAGTTAAAACAGGATAATGTCTTATATCAATTTATACATTCTTTCACATGGTTTTGACCTGCTGGGATAAGAAAACACCAAATAAAAAGGCATCATTAGCCATGAAAAAGAGGTTTTGGTGAAGCCCAAGCATACAGTGACAGTGGTCAGATGGGAAGACTTACAATACCTTCCATGTAACAAACTTCCCCTTCTGCATGCAGATTTGGCTTGTGTGCTTTTGCTCTGGGAGCTAAAAAAGATGTGAAAATTGAAAAGTAAGAAACTTCATCATGCTCCAAAGAGCTTAAAAATAAAATAAATGTGTTAAAATATATGTAAAGTTTTTACCCTATTGCATCTCCCCCTTTCACTGGGGACAGGCAGTAGATTGTGGATGCTTTGAGAACTGACTGGATATTTGAGGCTGTCAAGGTACCTTGAATGTTTTTAGGAAGTGTTGAGGTCCTCAAGTAGTAATTTTAAAAAAATGTATGAAGTATTCCTGCAAGTGCCACTGGGGGAAACAATTCTTGACAAAGTATATATCACATGATAACCCAAGTTTATTACCCCTCTGAAAGCGAGTTAGTCCAGTTCCCATTTGTGGTACATGACACAAACATCTATTGAGCTCTGCAGTTCATGGTGAAGAAGAACCTTGAACCCTCCAGCTGAAAATAGCAGCTCCGGAGCTCCCTGTGACTTGGAAAGGTTGGTGGGGGCCCTGGCATACACAAGCATTAAACCCATCCTCTGCTCAGTTGCAGGAAGGGAGCTGGAGGAGGTGTTTTCCCTTTTCTTGTGTTACCCACTCTGTTTCCATGAAAGCTGTCCCTGTCTGCTCTCGAATTGCAGCAGTGAAAGTCACAAGCTGGCTTTGAGAGTCTGAGCCCTGGAGCACAGATGTGTTCAGGAGCCCAGTCTGCTGTCAAAGACACTGCACATGAACTGCAACCTGGCAATAGGAATCAATAGAAAAACTATCCCAGTCCTTGAGAATCATAGAATGTGTGAGGTTGGAAGGGACCTTTAAAGGTCATCTAGTCCCTGCAGTAAGCAGGGACATCTTCACTAGATTAGGTTGCTCAGAGCCCCATCAAGCCTGACCTTGAATATGCCCAGGAATGGGGCCTCTGTTGCCTCTCTGGGCAACTCGTTCCAGTGATCCACCACCCTCATATTGAAGAATTTTTTCCTAATATCCAACCTAAATCTCCCCTTTTCTAGTTTAAAACCTTTACTCCTCATCCTATTGCTACTTGCCCTTGTGAACAGTTTTCCCCCAGGTTTCTTATTGGCACCTTTGAAGTATTTGAGAAGGAGTGAGGAGACCAGAACAGGCCCTACTCATGTGAGAAAGCATTTTCAAAGGCTTTCTGGAACCCCCATTAAGTATTTCTGCTGTGAGGGAATTGGGTCAGTGTTGAAGCCAGTTAGGACATTGCTTCCACCCCATGTTCCTGCTAAATGCACTGGGCAGGTTTTGCTCCCTGGATCTCTGCTTGACCAATATATACTTAGTCAAGTGTGGCAAAATGCATCCCTGAAATGGAGATACTGCATGAAATTCTGCTGTGACACTATAGCCATTGCAAGGAATAAATATTGAAAGCTCTGGGTTTTATTTGTCCCTTCCAAGAACTTGAACAAATGCCAGAATTTATTTTTAAATGTTTATATAAATTACTTAAATATTTGTGATGGTTCATTTTTCTTTCCTTACTATTTTGGGAACAGTCTTAATTTTGTCCTACGTTATTTCTGAGGTTTTTTTGTCTTCCTTTCTGGGGAAAAAACAATCAAAAAATCCAGTGTTCTGTGTTGACTGAAAGCTGGTGGGTTCAACACAAGGTTGCTTGCTTCAGGGAATGAGGACAATGTATTTACAGGGCTTCTGCTGTGTCTTCCTCCTACCCACCAAGACAGCTATCTAAAAATGTAGCATCTCTGACTGCATAATCTGTATATATCTTACTTTTGGTGTTAAGACTTTTTTTTTTTTGTCTGGAAAGGAGCATTCCTGAGTGCAGCTCTGGAGAGCAGCACGAGTGGGCAGCCAGCTTAACACTTACGTGTAATTGCTATTAATCTCCTACTCTTGTAAGCATTTACTTTATGCCAGTCCCTAAGTCTTTAATGCAGTGGTTCTTATATTGTCAGCCTTGAAAATGTTGCAAAGACAATGAAGGCAAAATGCTATTTAATAAGGTTCTGTATATGTCCTCCTATAGCTTTTCTGACTGCTAGTACCATGTGGGAGCCACTACTTCTTGTGCCAGAGGCACAGACACAATTCCTCATTGACTTTATCCCACACAGTCATTGGGATTACTAAAGTACAGCAACACAACTGCCTTTTGTGGTGATACCTCCTAAGACTTACTTGTCTCTTCAGCAACAGGATTTTGGATTACCAGCTGTCAGGATCAGGAACAGCCTTTGGTACAGACCCTTGTGTAAGCAGCACCCATGTTCATGGCTATAAATGGCCAGGGAAACAGTCACTGTGATGGATGAGGAACTTACAAGGTTTGGATGTTTGAGGGGTTGTTTCCTTAAAATAGACATCCCCACAATAATCCAAAAGAGCACATAAGCTGTCTAAATCTTTTCAGAAAGCAAAGTTTAGACTGGAGGTCCCATGAGAGAAGGTTTTCTTCTCTTACACTTCACAGTTCTGGCTTGCCTGTAGATGCTTTGTAGGGGTGTTTCTGGGGAACATACGTACTCTCATCCTTCTAATGCCAATCAAAAACAGAACAAGAAGGTCAGAAAAAGTTAGTAGGTTATTAAGAAAAAGGAAAAACAATATTCAAAGCCTGAAAAGGTTAATGTAAAACTCTGTATATGTGTTTTGGTATTGATATAGCTGCAGGCTTTGCTATCTGAACAGTGCAGTATTCTGGTGGCTGAGACACAGGAAATTAAATAATTAGGTATGAAGAAGAAACTTAAAAGCATCCATGATGTTTATATTTATATATGATATACTTCTAATGTCAATGTGCAAGGACTACTTAAATGAATTTAGGATATGATGTTGTATTTCTAATTGTCATAATTCTATCTTCCTCTTCAGCTTAATTTTTTTTCCTTCCCAAATTATCTGTGTAGGTTTGGAGAACTTCTTAGAGATCTGTGTTACACGTGAGGTAGAGAGATATCTAGTGAGCCAGATAAATGCTTATGATTTGCAATGTATTTTGCAAAGGACTTATTACAAAATAGAATAGATTGTTGTGAAGTGGATTCCCAGGTATCAAAACAGATGCTGTTTAGCATGTTGGTTTTCCTACCACTAAATCTCTTTTGGTTCTACGGAGCACATTCCTTCAGTGCCAGGCTGGATGATAGGTGTAGGCCATAAGACAAATGTTGTGTGGCAGTTTGCCTTTTCCGACAGCTCAGCATTATCCAAAAAGGTCTTGATTTATGATCCCTGGAGAGCATGGCATGTAGGTTAGCTTAAATTGCCAAGGAACTTACTGCCAAATTTTCACTCCACCTAGGAGTTCATTGGTCTATGCTGGGCCGGGTGCTGACTCCAGGCTTTGGCAGAGGAATTTCGCGTGTTCTCTATGGCAAACCACTTCTCTGTTAAAATCTTTTTGTCAGCTGACAACTGTCAAAACTGTCCATCTGTAATGACAGGTTGCAGTGTTTCAGAGGGGTGTGCTAATTTCCTTAATGAGTATTTAGTTGGTATAGTTAAGGAGAGGTTTGATCAGGTTTTGCCCATTTGTTCACCTCTTGCAGTTCTGAACAGATGGGATATTCTTATACAACTTTATCCTGACCGCTTGATCTGTGCTTCACCCTCATAAAGCCCTTTGAGGTGTTGCATGGAGCTGTTTTTGTGGATGCATGCTACTGAATCTGTGTGTGAAAGACACGACTACATCAAGCTGTGGGCTGCAAATTATTATCTTATGTATAGCGTAAACACAGATGATGGAAGTCTTGACCCGCAAGATTGCTTCACTAGACAGATGGATGAGACTAGCTGAAAAGATGCAAGTTTTATTTCATTCCCTTAGGAAAGGCCTTCAGGTCATAAAAGATCTATACAAACAAAGCTTTACTTTTACTACTATTATCACAAATTTACTAATATTTACAGCTTTTTAGTATGCGTTTTCAGCTTATCCTTCCTATTGTATCGACCATACATTACCATACATTTCTGAATAATGAGCTGGAATGAGTTTCAGTCACTTGCATAACTAAGCCTTTTGCTGTTCTCTCTTTCTCTTACTTTGCAGCAGTCTTGCTCATATGAAGAGAGCGAGAGTGATGCTGGATTTTATGTTAATTATATTTACAGAAGCCACCTCTAATCAAAACCTGTTTGAAAAAGAAAGCCTGTTTAGAAGGATGCTTATAAGACATCTCTAGGAAAAGAAAAGCATTAAGGGTATATTAGTGTCTAAAAATTCCTAACAAGACATGAACTTTTACAGTGCTAGTCATGAACAAAAGCACATTTTGGAACAGGCTTTTACCCTTTGGATGTGGTAGGCTGTCAGGACTGCTTTTACCCTCTTTGCTCGAGAATCACCACTGGGTGATCCAAGGAAGGAGAAGTCACTGAAAGGGGTGACAGATGGATGCAGGTCTTGAATACAAGGTGTTATAATCCCTACGTTTCTCAGGTCTCTTTCAAATCCTGGGTTTTATAAACAGAATTGCAAGGGGTAAAGGAGTAAGCATGCATGAGTTTTACCAGCCAGTGGTTTGGGGGGCTGTGGTGCTAAGCTCTACCCCCTTAAAGTGTTGTGTTTACCATCACATACAAAAACAATGTACCAGGCCCTTTCCTTTGAAGGTTTAGGGGTGAGCCAGGGGGTGAGCATAGCATTAGGAGTCAAGAAGGCAAGCTGCTCAAGAGTGCAGCTGTGGAGTTTATCAAATGGCCTGCTGTAGCTAGATGATACATGAGGATAAATTTTGTTTAATCAGTTTAGCCTATACCTACAGCTGATTGACTCTTTATTAATTTTTGTATGGTTTTGTTTCTGGCTTAGAAAAAAAAGTGTATTGATGTTTTAACATTGCATTTGTAGATGTATCTTTCCTGTTAATAATCTTCAGGTTTTTTGTTGAAGCACTAAAAGCTGGTGCATTTTTCCTTTTTTGCATACAAAAACAGGTATGCTTTTTTCATGTAATCTCTTTCCCAAATAGTGCAAAGGGACTAAGCTATGATGCTGAGTGCATTTCATTCCAGCTCAGTCATTAAAGCTTGTTACCTCACAGCACTTTAGGCCCCCTGGAAGAAATAATGATTCTGCTGCAAGGGAAGGTAGCATGACTTTAGGCATTTTTTGAGTTTGTCTGGAACAAGATGGCAACAGTGGTCACCTGAGAGAAAAAGTGATAGCAGCACAGGCATAAATGCGGCTGACGTACATGACTGGGTAATACTCATCTTGTCACACTTTCCATGTCTGTAGCTATTCACCTTTGGTTGCCCTTACTAATAGTAAGAAATAAGCATTTTTAGGGCACGATTCACTTGGCCCACTCCACATTTATGTGTGAAGGTGAGTCAGACTCCATTGACTAGGTCTCCACTGGCTCCCAAGCAACAATTGGCAACTTTTTGGAGGTAGACATCTGTGTTCCAGATGTCTGCATTTAGCCAAATGAATGCCACTCAATCTAGTCCAGTGTTGTCTGACATTATTTGCAAGTTAAGAAAGGAAAAATGTTTAGTTGGTAATGATGCACTGATCTGTTTCCAATATTCTATTAAGTGACTCAGATTGAATTTTAGCCAAAGGACTGGAATAAAGAAGTGGTACAGTCAAAAACCCACTTTCCACCCACCCCCTGCAGTCAAATAACAATAAAAAAATCAGGCTTTTCAGCTATAAATCTGTACTCAGAGTGGGACATGCAAGGTTTAGTGAAAAAAAATGAGTGAGCAGCACCTAACTGCTGTCCTGTGTCACTGTCTTTTCTGTCTCCTTGTCATGGGGTAAAAGACTTGGGAAGTCTTGAGAAGGACTTGGGGATTGTGGTGGATGAGAGACTTAACATGAGCCAGCAGTGTGCTCCTGCAGCTCGCAAGGCCAATGGTATCCTAGAAGAGGGGTGGCCAGCAGGGACAGAGAGGTGATTGTCCCTCTCTACTCTGCCCTCGTGAGGCCCCATCTGGAGTGCTGTGTCCAGATCTGGGGAACCCAATACAAGAAAGGTGTGGAACTGTTGGAGAGGGTTCAGAGGAGGGACATGAGGATGATTAGAGGGCTGGAGCACCTGCCCTACAAAGAGAGGCTGAGGGAGCTGGGCTGGTTCAGCCTAGAGAAGAGAAGGCTGCGGGGGGAACCTCATTGCCGCCTTGCAGTACCTGAAGGGAGCTTATAAGCAGGAGGGGAGGCAACTTTTAAAAAGAGCAGATAATGGCAGGACAAGGGAGAATGGATTAAAAGTAAAGGAGGGAAGGTTTAGATTAGATCTTAGGGGGAAGTTTTTTACAGAAAGAGTGGTGAGGTGCTGGAACAGGCTGCCCAGAGAAGTAGTGGATACCCCGTCCCTGGAAGTGCTCAAGGCCAGGTTGGATGGGGCCCTGGGCAACCTTGTGTAGCTCCAGGCCTGAGGTTGGTGTCCCTGCCGGTGGCAGGGGGGTTGGAGCTCTCTGATCCTTGGGGTCCCTTCCAACCCCGACCATTCTATGATTCTATGAAGACATAGGAGTCTTTTCCACATCCAAATCCTACTAATTTTTTTCAGCTTCACTGAAATGTGATGTGCTAGCTATCCATTATCAGCAAATTTGTATTCCTGTAGTACAGCTGGGTATCCCATCTTGCTTTTACAGTGGCAACCAGTGCGTGCGGGAGCTCATCATAGCTCTTCTGTGGGTAGTTGTAGTAGTAGTTGGATCAGAGCCGCAGCGAACAACCCAACAGCTGTGAAAGATGTTGGCTAAGTGATTTTAAATAGTTTATGTTACTTTCAGTGAAGAGCTTAGTAGTAGCGTTGTTATGGTCTACTACTTCTTCATGTTTGAAATGCCTGTAAAGTTACCTTGTGTTTGAAGTCAGTCATATTTTACACCTCATCTTATGAAAATGGAAGGGGTATAAGGGTAAAATCAGCTGCTTTGGAAATTAGATGGACATGAATTCTGTATTACAGCGCTCTTACGATTTTTGCCATCACTCAGGAGTTCAGAGGATGGCTTGGTGGAGTGTAGAAGACAGATAGTGTGACATGGGAATGTTAATGCAAGGGGCTAGCTGAGGCTTGTGTTTGGACTCTGCCAGGATCAAGTGCCATCAGCTTTTTCTTCTTAGCAATGTCCACAGCTGTATTAAAACACTTTTTGCAAACAAACTTGTAGAAGTGCAAGCACAATAAATTCAGGCATTATTTCTGCTCTACGCATTCAGAGATGCTTCCAGCTTGGTATGAAGAGGGATAAATTTCTTTTATTTCTCTGTGAAAACCCTTTCCCCTCTTGGATAGGAACAAAACCTTTTGTGTTATTTGGTTGGGTTTTTTTCGGGGGATGTATGTATGTAATAGAAGGCTTAACCAAGAGATGAAAGCATGTACAAGGGGTTTGGGATTTTAACTGATACATTATGTGACTTTGAGAGCTAATGGATAGAGTATGCTGGTGTCTCCATTGCTGTGCAATTAGTTCTATCTCCAGAAAGTTGCATGACGCTTTCTTGGCCCCTCAACAAATAAGGTGTTGATGAAATGTTTGTTCTCATGTTCTACTGTTAAAAATTCAAGTTGAAATTTTTGTGTCATGATTTTGCTGACTCGCTTGCTTTACAGGATTTACTACTAAGATCTTTCAGATCTCTGTGTCCAGTCATGGGAAAATAGGGAAAACAGCTAAAACATGTGAATGAGTGTTATTAAGAGCAGCCATAAGAAAAATATCTTCTCCCTTGTTTTGAATTTTTTTTTAAAAGTTCTGGTTGGATCTAATTGGGTTAGGTTATTTTTACTGTCTGATAATTAAGTAGATTAATGATGAAATAAATTGTAAGCCCCCCTTAATCCACCCCTGAACAGTTTACCATCTAATTTTAGATCTTCTGTTAGAAAGAGATTGGAACAGAGAGCAACGTCATCCCTCTGGCACACTGAACTCTAGTTTCAGAGAGAGGTTCCTGGAGTGAGAAACAGTGACGTGACTATTACTATGAAAAGACTTTTATTTGCTATGGTAGAAAAATACTTGGTGCAAAAGCATGCAGTAGGGCCTTGGAGGGTGTCTGGCTAACCTGCTGTGCAGATTAAAATTGTTAATGAAAAATATTAGTTCCTTGTAGAAAATTTAGCAGTCAGACAGTTTGTTGTTTTTCTTCATGGAAATCTTCAGCTTTCCATGGGAAGTAAGCATTTTTGCAAAATCCACTGTGTTTCTCTGGAAAGTTTTTACTTATCCGCTTATTGAATAATTGCCACCTCCTTTGTTGAGCCAAAATGAGTAGCTACTGAAATATCTACACTGAAGTGTATTGGTAGTACGCGCAAAGGCAAAAGAACATGAGAGGCTTGTCTGGTTACTGTGACAAAGTGGTGGTACTTGGTGGTGCAGAGGAAGGTGTCATGGACAGTAACAGGAAATCACTGCTGTTCATCTCAGCAAACAAAACCTTTCCTGAAAAATTGCTTTTTTGCTGCAGCAGATGTACTTCAGACTCTCAAAGTGTGTTGCCCTATAAATGAAGGTTGCCTTTGCCATAGGAAGAAGGGGGATTAGGAAGGAAGAGAGCTGGACAGGAGGAGTTCTTGCTGGCAGTGGGTGAGCAAAGTATTAAATAAGCTGCAGCAGTGACTTCTGGTCCTACAATGATAGATGTCAACCCATTCAGTCTGGTCCAAACTACAGAGTTGCAACAGCCTGGATTTTAGTTTACCAGCAATGCGGGGAGGGCCCTTGGCACTTACCAGTCTGACAGTGATGAGCACCATCTCTGCGAACCCACGCGCTTGCTGTACTGCACAGCTTGTGCACTTGCAGGATCCTCTCCCCTTCCCAGGAGAGAGCATCACCTTCCTGTGGGGGCCCCTCGCAGAGGAGTCGCACAGTGCCCATGGATCGTGGACCTGGCATTTCCATCACTGGGTAGTAAATGTGAAAATGACTCCTGGAAAGCTTCACTTGACTTTGGCTGACTTCAGTCTGCCCTGTTTGCTTAACTTCTTAACTGCACGGTAAGGAAGCTGTTAAAACGCGCTCTCTGTTTCTTTCCTTCCCAACAGTGTTCATCATAAAAGCTTTAGAAGTACAGAGGGGCAGAGACAGAGTTTCCCTCGTTCTGTGCCAGCTTTTTTCAAGGCCAGGTGGCCATGATAAAATCCCTTTCTGCCCTTCAAGCACTACTTTTGGTGAAAAGTGGTGGCACTTCCAATTTTTATTTCTGTAACCCTTTGGCTTCTATAATGAAACTTAAAACTTTCTCCATGTCTCTGGCTGCTGCTTTTGCTGAATAAGTATTGCGTTTCCTGCCTTAACTGAACAGAGAGGAAAACTTCAAAGCAAACAAGTGGACAGGTGAGGAATGTGTCAGCAGTCAAGAAAAGTCAAGCAGTTTTCCTGCTTCCACTGCAGGGATTAGGTAGCAGTGACTGAGGATAAAGCAGAGCTGGTAAGGGAATGTGCCCACTTCTCCCAGTAGCAGCTTGTGTCTGAGGAATTTATACTCTGTGTTTATATGGCCACTACAAGCATGACAGATCTAATTCGCCACCTTGTGAATGGAAAAGTTAATCTCAGTGAGGTGGTTTGTTTTCAGTTAGTCTACAAAAAAGTAGAAGGAGAGGCAGCGTTGGCCTCACAGTATGCTGGATTAGAAAGTCTAAAATTGTGTGTAGTACAAAAACTTCTGGAGTTTATTTTCATTCTGTTTACTTTCTATAGTACACTACTGCTTATTTTAATGTAAGAATGATTCTTTCTCCTTTCCTAGCACTGAAACAATCTTTTGAGCTCTTCCTTTTACAAATCTTTGGTTCATTTTAACATATCAGCATGCTTAACATGTAGGATCTTGATCACTGACTGCATTGCAAAGAGGAGAGTAATTTCTTGAGACCCTCACTGCTGCCTCTGCTTGCCTAATGCATCTTGCCTTAACCTCATTGCATGGTGCAGCTGCTGTAGCATGTACCAGGAGGCTGCCAAAGGGCTAGTGCAGCTGTAGCTCTCCCATCTTCTTCCTCCACCACTTCCAGTCTGGGGTCACCTCATTGCTACAGGCTCTGAGATTTGTGTGCAGCCATGTAACCTCACAGGAAACTGGGGAGCAGGGTGTGAGCTGGCGGCAGGTCCCACAGACAGTCAAGACCTGAGTGCGAAAAGTGGTGACAAGAAGGTACAGTCATCAATTTCCAGGGTAATAATCATGAGAAGGAAGGCCTTAGGGATCAGCGTCCAAGTCAAAAAACCCCAAACAATCCTCCAAATCCATAGAATTTAGGATCATTCAGGATTAAAATGCGACAGGGAACTTGTGTTACCTTCAGGCACTGGAGTGCTAGTGCTACAATATGGTTTACTAAAATGAGGTAAAAGCTCTGCCTTTTGCTACTGTTGCACATAACCTTGCTGAAGGGAACGCAGCTGTATGTGCAAGGCAGGGAAACTTCCCCCATGGCTTCTAACCAAGGAGTTAGTGTTTTTGTGTGAAGATTTATAGCTGTGTAAGAAACATTCTTCCAGATTGGCATGTTGATATTTTAGGTATCAGAGTTGCATCAATCAGTATGCAAAGGAAACCTTGACAGGGCAGGAAACAGAGATAAGCTCCCATGCCTGCAACCACAGGACTGCAGTCACACAGCTTCGTGTTCTGTGATACCCCTCACATAAGGCAGACTGTAAAAGGCAGAATTGTCCCTGAAGGTTCCTGATGGCAGAACTGCCATTTCCCTGGCCCCCACAGGGATGAAAATAGATCGCTCTCATGTTCGGCCATAAAGCAGTGTGGTGGGTTGCATTGCCTCTACCCAGCTAATTCTACTTAACAGTATCACCCAGGGTATGAACAGGATGTTGTAGGGAGTCCAGCCTCTCTAAGATGTCCAAATACACTGCATAAGATTGTGTTTTGACTCTTATGAGGTAGGAGTCAATCTGGGGATCCCTACGTGTGTTAGATGTTGCTTTCTGTGCCCTAGGCTTCATCTTCATCTCCTGTCTCCTGGAGGTCTGTTTGTGCATGCTGCTTTCTCATGGCCCACCCTTCCCTCTTTTTCTCCATGAGAGCCACAGCAGATCTGGCCTTTGATGTTTGCATGACATTGTTGCTTTCCCTCAGTATGTGGCTGCCATGTCTGGTCTGTCAGCAGTCATCCTAGGCAGTAGCTTAGCAAATGCTTTGTTTAATGACTGAATGAACTCGCTCCCTGTCCCATGATTTCCCTGACATTCATTAACCATTTTATGCCACCATGTGTGATATTGCAGGACAATAGTTTAGTGTCCTGTTATCTAGGAGCACAGTCTCGACAGTGTTATCTAACAAAGACATCAGTGTAATCAGAGGCACTCTTCCTTATGTCTAAGCTCTGCTTTATATGGCTTGCTTGAAATCATGAGCTGCTCTCATGCAATAATATATACAAAGCCATATGAAGTCTTCTTCCACTCTCATAGATTTAGCTAGCAGGTCAACTCAAGAAACTTTATGAATTACGTTAGCACTTTTCTTAGAGATAAGCACCATACTGTGTTCTGCTATCTCTAAGTACTACCCTCAACTAGAAATGAGGTCATGTATTCTGTGATGATGACCAGTTTCTGCATCGTCCAGAAAAAGAATTAATAATTTTCCTTTTTAACATATTTAAAGAGTAAAATGTTTATTTTTTTAAAAAAATCTTTCTTTTTTACTAGAATTCCTAAAAGTCTAGCATACTCAATTAAAAAAAAATTGATCTATGTTCTGATCTTAATCTCATTTTGTTACACAGCTCCTCTAACCTGTTGCATTTCAGTTACAGTCATTATAATGTGCCATGTACCCATATAATAGCAGCAGAGATTATTTTTAATCAGTGCTCCAGATAAAGATGAAAACGTGTCTCAAAATTCCTTATTTGTGTTAACACATAGCAAAGAAAAATACCACTCAAAAAAACCCCAACTATCCATCACATTTCTACAGGCAGAGGTACATTTTGCTTAGTGATCTAATCTTGCCACCCATGCATCTATCTGTATGTATATCTGCTGATCAACCAGTGGCAGAGAAAGTAGTTGCTTTCTTGATTTTTCATTTTCATCATAGTTCACTTTGTCAGGGTCAAAAGTGTTCCAGGTATTTAATTATACGTCGTGTTTTCCTGAGGATCCCATGGGCAGGCTGCGAAGAGTGATGTGCCACCAAACCCCAACATGGTGTAAACAGTGTGACCCAGGGCATGAAATAACTGTGGCCAGGCAACTCTACAGCCAGTCTTTCACTGACATAACCTTTTCAACAAAATTTTCACTTGTTTTTGGGGTCGGTGGAGGTAATTTCTTTTAAGGCAGCTGTCTGATATTAGTTTTGAGCTGCAGACGCAGGTTCTTGTCATGCTTAATGTTGTCTTTAGACTTCTAGGTGTCAATCTGGATGCACTCTAGACATACTGAAGAGGGGATTTACACATCAGATGGTAAGCAGACACACAAGGATACTTTCACTGCATACCAGTAGCACAGCTATAGCTTCAGGTGCTTGCTATTTAGAAACAAGCAATGGAGAAAGAATCCATTCTAAAGAAACCACATTAATTGTCCTACTTGATTAAGAAAGACTTGAGTCACGCTGCCATGTGTATGAGTTGAAAGACATGTTTGACTTGGATGAATTTCTGAAAGGGGAAGCTGTACAAGAGATTTGAGTGCTGAAATGTGGGGGAGAAGCAGTGAGTCAGGTGCTTGAAAGCTGAGAGGGCTGCTCCATCAGGTCAGAGCACAATTGGTATGAACAGTTCACAGGAGATGAAGTGTACAGGCAACAATGTGTTCCTCAGTGTACATCAGCCTGCATCTTTTCAGCAGACCAGACCCAGTTCCAGATGTCACTAATATGTTGTGATCCTTCCACCTCAGGATTTTTGTGGGAACCTGAATTTTGCTTTAGGTAGAAATTCAGATTCCAAGAAAATTTCAGGAAAGTAGCCTGTCTGCTGCTTCCCTTTACAGACTGCAATAGAAGAGCCAAAACAAGCATGTATGGGGACCACTACATGAAAATCAATGGGCACAGTGGAGTTTCTGCTAGGGACTTATTCTGGGATTGGTTTTTGCAGATGGTTTTTCAGTTTGATCAGGTCAAACTTAAGTGAGTCGATCTACACTGTGCTGTAAAATTTTCATGTGCTAATGGTACCATGTGGATAAATATTGTTTTTCATATCTGTAACTCACTGGTTGTCTGTAAATGAAACAGTTTTTATCTTTCTGTGAGAATTTTGGTTGTATAGATGTGTAGGTGATATGCTGAAGACTCCAGAGCGCTCCTGTTTACAAGAAACCACCCCAGTCCTTAATTTTCTTCTCTGTTCTAAAAAAGCCCTTTACCTTTGCTGGGCTGTTGAGCAGACTCTCGGGGGACCTCACCCATCTACTACCTTATTTTTGAGGATAGGAATTTTTAAAAGGCTTCAAAGGTGTGGATTGTATGCAAAGAAATATGCAGAGGAGGGGTGTGTGTGTGTGTGTGTGTGTGTGTGTGTGTTCAATGTTAGTACAGTTTTGATCACAAACATCAGATTCATTTCGGAAAACGATGCTCATTTTTTTTCTGAAAATGTCCATTCATCAGGGAAATTAATTTTGTTTTTCAGCAAAGCTTTAGGATGTGTGGAACTCTTGGGTTTGTTGTGTGTTTCTAACTGAATAAGAAATACACGGAAAGGTTCTCCAGAACATACTAAATGACTCCTGCTTGCCTGTCAGTGCGGTGGGAGAAAGAAGCCCTTCTGGAGGAAATAACCAATCATGAATTCATTGCTTCATTTAACCCAAAGAAGCTGCTCCTGCTTTTCATAAATCTTTCATTACATTGGGCTACAGTGGATGTTTACTGTAGTTTTGCATGTCCTGACTCAGTATATTCATACCCAGTAGCCATGATGATGTATAGATTTATTTTTACTAGGGTTTCCAGTGCTTTCCTAGAGTGATGTGATCTGTGGTCTTAAAAATTAATCCTTCTGTGGCAGAGACTGTGATGCAAAGGGTTATTGGGAAGGTCATAAGGTCTCTGATATATAAAAATACTTTACCAGGTAGTGCAGGAAACCTCGTAAGGATAACATCAAATTAGGTCTAAACCAAAACCCACTAGCACAGAAGGTTGAGGCAGGACTACTTTCTCTCTGTTCCAGAGCCAGCCAGGCCCATGATGTGCTCTTCACTGGTGAAGCCATGGCCAGTTTTTTAGTTAGACCATATTGGCCAGTTTCTAGAATACAAATGTAGCCTCAGTGAGAAACACATTACACGTAGCAGAACAAACCAGTTTATATACAAAACATCTGTGCTTTTCATATCTTAACAGAATCTCAACATTTAATTCGAGTGTCTTGTTTCAGGTTACTGCCTTGCTTGCCACAGGAGGTAGGTGTCCCTGAACTGTCCATAGCATTACCCATCTCTTGCTGAAATGGTACTCAACAATACAAATTAAAATACTTACCTAAAGTGGCTATTACCCTAGCTTTATCAAAATTAGATTTCATGTGCCTCAGCTATCTTTTCCATTTTCTATTTGTTTCTGAATTTAATCATGGTATTTTCTAGGTTTGGCTAAAAATCATTGGGTATCACTTGCCACTTCAGTGTTTGCTTGGTTTTTTCCCCAGTCATTTAAAATTGCATTAAACAGTGGTCCTCATTCTTTGAATGCCAGACTGCACTCTTAACCTCTTGCTATGTTTCTTCTATTAATGGTTTAATGTGATAAAAATTGTGCCGTGAATCATCTGGGGAAGGAAGATGTCCACGCGAAAGGCAATGCTTGGACCCTGGACCTGAGATTCATAGAAATTAAAGCTTTTAGAAACAATATCACATCATTAGGAGTTTGCCATCATTAACTTGAGGTGCTCCAGCCATCTGATCATCTTCTACAAGGACAGGCTGAGATAATTGGGCTTGTTCAGCATGGAGAAGAAAAGACTCTTACTGCAGCCTTACAGTTCCTAAAAGGGGGCCTGCAGGAAAGATGGGGAGATACTCCATCAGGAACGGTAGTGATAAGAAAAGGGTAATGTGGTTCTATAAACCTCCACAAGCCCCAAAAGTAAGCCAGTAAAAAGACAGGATGTGCAGGTGCAGGTAAAGGCTTAAATTTTAAGATTTATTTTAGTTTTTTCTCTTTTTTTACAAATAAGCCACTTTTCTCCACTCAGACATATTCTGTGCTTCATAAATGACTTTGGAAGCACTGAAATATCACTGAGCACCTAAAGATAGGAAGTGTCTGCTTATCTCCATGCTTTGGGTGAATTCATGTCTAGTCTGGTTCCTTGCCTGATCTCCCTCAGCATACAAATAGACCTCAAAGTTTTCAGCAGGCCTTCCATGGGCCTCCTGTGAAACAGTAACTTGTCAAGTGTTCCCTGTTTGACAAATGCAATACTACACAGGCCCAGATAGTTTCCACCTCCAGCAAAGAAATCCTGGTGTTTGATCTCCAAGGCACACATCCCTACTGCTTGAATTGCAGGGATCACTTTATTAGCTGCTACCATTAGCAATCACCAGCTCCTTTGTGAACCAGCCAGCAACTAGCCAGTGTACCCCTGACCACCCAGTTTGTTGTTTAAATAATCCTGAGAGTTTAGAAAAAAACTAGGCCTTTGCAGCACTACCATCACCAAACTTGGCATGTCCTAGAGAGCTTTGTTTGGAGCTGTCGTTGTTTCCCTAAGAAGAAACATTGTTGTATGTTTGAAGTCCTGGACTGAGAGTACAGAAATTTGAGTTGAATTCTCAGCTGTAAAGCAGTAATATGGTGTGAAGCTGGGAAGGCACTTAAGTTTTCTTTAGGTTTCTAATCTTTCTGTTGCCCTCTTCTCTTGCCCTTGAGTCGTCACGCCTGTTTGCTCCACAGGCTTATTGCGCTTTGAGGACAGCCTGTAACTTGCGGTTCCTGCGGCGATCATTTGGTTTATGGATTTGTGTGTTACTGGAACCCTCATTCTCTGAATCCAGCTCAGAATTCAGTGTGGTTGTGCCAAAGAAATCAATTTGTGTTTTTGGTTTTCTTCTTTTTTCCTTTGTGCTCCGGTTTTTTTCCACCTCCCTTTGGGTGTTTTGGCTGCAGCAGACATGACCAAATCTCACTGTCATACACCGCAGCACAGAGAGCTGGAGTGAAAGTGTGCAGATTGGTTACTCACAACTGCCAATGGTGTTGTAAGAGACTGAGCACTCCAGGGTCAGGGGCCAAGGCAATAGATCACACAGATGCTTTTAAGTTAGAGGCATTGATTGTTTGCTTTAAAATTCTTATCTTCCACACATTCTGTGTGTGTGTGTCCACATACCTGCCAGCTGGGCTACGTCAGTCTCATTCTGTAAATATATTTTTCACAATACTTTCAGTGGCGTTCTCTACTTGGGATGTTCTCCTGCAGCCACAGGTTAAACCTTGTACACCCTGATACAAATGTGTGTTGATGGTTTTTCAACAAAAGCAGAATAAGCTGCTGTTTGGCACATTGATAGCTAAGAATTGGATGGAAGGACTATAATGCCTCAAGCTGTGACCTTGCTAGATCTCCTAAGGAAAACAAGGTCTGGCAAGCTGAGAAACTGTGGGGGGGGAAACTTGAAGACTGAAAAGCTGTAGCAAAGTGGGTGTGGAGTTTTGGGTTTGGGCCTTTCCTCTGACCTAGCAATGAGCCAGCTGCCCAGCATGATAATGCTCTGCTGTTCCATGTGCTTTTATTCAAGTGGACTAAAACCCATAAGATTTATATTATCCCTTCTGACTTAAGGCAGTTAACTGTTGTACAATGAGGAACTCATTGCTGTAGTCTGGTGTTGCTGAATGAGGGAGGCAAGATACCACAGGAGACAGAGGACTATGGGTCCTGGTGACCAGAGAGAGTGTGAAAGAGAACACACATATCCAGTCATGAGTCTCAAATGAAGGTGTTGACTTGGGGATATCTCAAGCCTATTTGTAAGGAGATAACAGGATTACAGATGTTGGTGGAGCCAATGTATTGTTTGTCCTTCCTTGCCTCCAGGAACTGGTGCCAGCTTAGTGCCACAGAATAGCCAAGGAAGGCAGAGATGAGGTTTTGGCTAAAAGATGAGCCTGGGAAGTATGAGGTCTCTCAGGTTTTTTTTCCAGGTTACTGAGAGTCGTTTGGGGGATGCATGTTGGAAAATCAGAGTTCCTAACTGAGTTAAGGCAGAAGGCAGCTGGTTGAAACCGAGTTCTTCATGGATATCAACAGTATACCTGGATTCCAAAAATGATCATGTGAATCTATGGCATAATGCTTCAAAGATAAACGTGAAGATACAGCCCCGGCTCAGAACCTACAGATTGCTGGAAGCTGGGACAGTGTCTTGGGGATCTCACTGTGTCTTTGTCTTTTACTTACTATTCTTTGATAGTTGAAAGAGGAATGAAAAGGAAGGAAAGAATTTTAGCACCTCGAGAAGTAGTTGCCCGTGGAGTGTGAGACTCTAAGATGAATGAGTTGAAGTGAGAGGCTGTTCGAAGGAACGTTTCCTCTTACTATTGTCCTTCCAAGTTTTCTATAAATGTCTCATTTTAAAAAAGACAGTGGGAAACAGTTCTGCAGTGTTCCTTTGCAGGTGTGTTATTTCTTTCCAGAAACTGAGAGGGCGGAAGGGAGGCTTCCAGATTGATCATATTGTTATTAAACAATCCTAGGTTTTATCACTGTTTGCGTGTAAGAAATCAGCTTATTGCACTGCTTCCTGTTTCCATAATCAGATGGAAGTGCTCTTATTAGCTGAATAGGAAGCAAGTATTTAGTTAGGTTGCAAGTGATATGAAAGTGAAGCTGGCTCGAAAATGCTTCTTCCTCTACCACCTCTTGTTTAGCATTTTATTTCTTCTCCAACTCATCATTGCAGAGGCCTAGGCTGAATATCTTGGATGAATATCTTGGCAGTTGTCAAAAGAATGAAAAAATATGTAAGCTGTTCTCTTTTTATTTGTAGCTTTGAAAATAGTGTCTGTGTTTGTGTCTGGTCAACAGGTTCCTTGACAAGCCAAACAAATTCTTTTCTCTTGCTGGATCTAAAAGCAGCCCTCTGATTTAATAAAGGGGGAAAATGTGTTCCCAAAGAGAGGCTGAAGTAACTCTGGAAACCTTTTGTGGTTTAGTATTTAGCATTTAAAAAATGAGGGGAAAACCTGAGCCTCCTAAGGAGGAATGACTGGGCTGAGGGAGGTAGTGTGATTTCAGATGATATCATTGACCCCTGGCAGAAGTATCATGTGATGGGTCAGGCAGATGACAAGTGCTCCAGAAAATCTGATTTTTTTATGGGATACCAAAGAACAGCTACAGCTGATGGCTATGTTTATCTAATTCTCAGAAGGAAGAAAAATGGTGACAGTTGGAAATGTTCAAACATCTGAGCATTTGGCTCCCTCTTGGATTACGCTAGCGTTATTGATGTCCTCCTCTCCTGGTATACACAGAAGCACTGATGACAGTATCTCAGGGATTTGGAATGATTTGATTGTTTTTATCAAGAGCTTCTGTGCAGGCTCAGGTAACCTGCAAGCCATGCTTCTGGAATTTTGTAGATCTGTCATGGCATAAGTTAAGGGAAACATTTCCACTCAACTTGGGAACAAGTGTGCCTGCTAACAGACGAAGAACACTGGTTTGATTCTGTATGGTCAGTTTAAATGAGTAAACGAGCAGAGTGGGGAATCTTCCAGAGATCATTTCATGAAATATAGTGCTAGAGTCAGAAAATCATGAGATGGTAGTAGTTTTGCACCCTGGATCATTTTTATCCATTCACATCCCAGAAGTTTCATCTTACAAAATAAAGGGGTGTCCAACCCAATGATGACATATACCATTTCTATATGCTGCTCAGGGTTTGAGTCCCCAGGGACCCCAAATTATTTTTTTAACATTTTTTTTTTACAGCCATGTACTAAGTATAGGACCTGAAACAAGGATAATTCTCTGAAAAGAAGCAGAAGCAGCTAGCATTTAGGAGGCTTTTGAAGAGTGATGGCAGGGAGCAGAAATGGTGCCAGAGCAATGAGAATAGGCAGACGTGGAGACTTGCTGGGGTTTGAACAGCCCATTAGGACCAATTCAGGAGCAGAGAGGATGTGCCCTATGGCTTTAATAAAAGACTTTGTTTTTCTGATTAATTTGCAAAACAATAATTAACGGCAGTATGTCATTTCCTTATCTCATGAACATTGGTAAATGAGAGGCTTTGTGAATGCTAAATGAGTTTAGGCTCAGCCCTACACTGGAAAAAGTGGGAAGTAAAAGAGAAAAATAAAAGGGAGAACAAAGATTGGATTGAACAGAAGTGGATTGAAAACCCACCTTGAGTGGGAAGGACTTGAGGGTGTTGGTGGACAAGAAGCTCAATATGACCCAGCAATGTACACTTGGAGCCCAGATAGGCAACCATATCCGGGGCTGCATCAAAAGAGGCATGACCAGCAGGCTAGGGGAGGTAATTCTGCACCTCTGCTCTGTTATCATGAGACCCAGGTGTTCAGCTCTGGAGTCCTCAGGACTGGAGAAGACATGGACCTGTTGGTTAGAGAACTGGAGCAGCTGTCCTATGAAGACAGGCTGAGAGAGTAGAGGTTGCTCAGCCTGGAGAAGAGGCTTTTCAGAGAAGTAATTGCAGCCTTACAGTACCTAAAGGGGGCCTATGAGAAATCTGGAGAGGGGCTGTTTATCATGTTGTGTAGCGACAGAACAAGGGATAATGGGTTTAAACTAAATGAGGGCTGTTTTATATTAGATATTAGGAAAAAAATTCTTCACTCTAAGTGTGGTGAAATACTGGAACAGGTTGCTCAGAGAACTTCTGGATACCTCCTCCCTGGAAGTGTTCGAGCCCAGGTTGGATGGGGCTTTGGGCAACGTGGTCCAGTAGAGAGTGTTCCTGCCCGTGGAAGGGGTGTGGAACTGGGTGATCTCTGAGGCCCCTTCCAACCCAAACCATTCTATGAAATGTTCTTGACAAAAACTGTCCACAAGAGGAAAAAAATAAGACACCAAACCTTAGACATTTTCAAGTTAAATGCTTCATCCTGGTGACAGCAATGGTTAGGTCTTTTTTAATTTTTAAAAGGGTTTTTACAGAAGGGGATCAGTAAGTAAGAAGTATTAAACTTCAAAAGCAGTTAGAAAACACGTGAAAGCAGAGGTGGGCAGTAGGCTAGTGGTAAGAGCTGCTAACCAAGACAGTAAGATGTTAATCCTGGATATGAATTTATCCTCTCCTGACTCCTAGGAGAAGCCTAGGTGAGAAACTGAAAGATTTGTAGAAGGTCAGGTCCTGAAGTGAGGATTCACAGATAGCAAAGCTATGGCAGAAAAATATCAGGTAATTCTTTCCATTTAAGTTCCTTCCTGAAATGTTTAGGAGGCTTCTTACATGATCCCCTCATTATGGGAGAAAAACGTGGTGAGTTGTCTTCGAACCAAAGTGGCGGTGGAAGAGGTTATGTGACAAACTGATGCAATGAATAATCGTGTTTGCAGTTCTGAGGGGATTCAAATAGGGCATATCATAAGCTGTGACTTAATTTGCTTTTTGGTTTCAGAACAATGACAAATGTGTCACAAATATAACCAATTTCATAGAGACTAAATACTGTTTGTCCTCCTTATATACCAAGGAAACTGATAGAAAGTTTAAAAAGAGAATTATTATGTCCATAAATTGTATGATAAAATGAGATAAATCAGTGTGACGTCCTCAGGGGATATCCACTTCTCACAAATCCTTTTGTGTTTATTAGAGTCAGTGAAGATACTGTTATGGATGTTGCATAAATGAATTTCTAAAAAGGTTTTCTAAGCTCTTTCATTAGATTGCCTTATAGAAATGCAGCTTGCAAGAGGAAAGGTACTCTTAGGAATTAGCAGCTGACTGAAGAGTTGAAGATGATGTATATACCATGGTGTCATGGAGAACTGTGTTGGATTTGTGCTTCAAAAGTAACAAAGACAAGGGATGTGTAATGACAAAGTTTGCTCATGATACAGTAGTATTCAAGAAAAATTACCAATGGTATGGTAGTATTCAGTATAGAAAAAACAAAAGACATTATTTCATGTTTGCAGAAAGGTGCTGTAGTGAATGGGCAATACAATGGCAGATGAAATTCACAGTAATGTACATAGCATAAGTCAGCTGTAAATATATCCACACAATTTTAGGGTTTAAATTGGTTATTACAGTTCAGTATAGAAACGTTGAAGTCACTGTTGCTAGCTCAGCAGCCAAAAAGCCAATTCTGGATCAGAGTTTATTAGAAGAGAAGCAGAAAGCCAAACTGAAAATCCGTTTATGTTCAGGGTATTTGTGCTGCATGCATATCCTTGGCATTGTCATCTTTTTCTGCTTTCAGAGAAGGATATGACAAAGCTAGAAGAGGTCTAGAGAAAGAAATACGGATAGTTAGAGGAGTGAGATGACTTCAGAAGATGATAGAGCAGATTCAGGATGAGCGGTCACGAAGGCTTAATAACAAAAAGTTTATGTAAGAAGTAAAGTGTCTGAACTTGGGAGCATATAGTAGGAATAGTATTTTTCTGTCTTCTCTCTGCTCTGGCAGTCTTTCCCTCAGGGTCCTTTATTGAGTCCTGTTATGTCATATCTACTGACTTCTTTGATCCTGTACAGCTCATCTTGGCTCCTTGTTGAAGCTGCATTTCTCATGTGCCATGAGAGGACTCTCATCACAAAGCTGGCTCTATGTTCTTCTGGTGTAGGCTCCATCGTCCAATTTTGGGACAAAAAAATGTAAGCTTTTGACCAAAACCTAATAGTTACATCATGAGCTTGGTGGTGTGCCATGAAGCAGGGTGGGAGTAGATGTAAACTTGACTTGCTCAAGTCACTCTTTTCCTGTGTCAGAAATAAGAGTGCTTTTTGGGAGAGGAGGATGGAGAAGCAGTTTGAGATTTCCTGCTCTCACCCTTTTTATAGTAGGGTCTGTGTACTCCTTGGTGCATTTGGCTTGGGGTGAAGGGCCTGTAGTCACTGTCAGACCCCTTCATAGGCAGTTAGGCCTGTGCATGCATAGGCCTGTGTATTTCATGCAAGCAGAGCACTGTCACAGGAAAGGTTTAAGAAATCATGCCTCATAACTGATTGATTCCCAGGAGGGCTACAGAGCACTGTGTTATTAATTACTCTATAACCCTGATGGGGAGGAACAAAAAAATCTGTGCAAATACTCATCCAGTGTCCCTTCTAATTTCTATGTGCTGGAGGGTAATTGGCTACCACTCTTGGTCACCGGAAAGAGTTTCTACTTTGTAACTAAAACTTCATTGCTTCTTAGGGGTTCTGATACTCGTTTGTTTATCTACCCTTCTCTTGTGATGTCTGTCATGGTCCTGGCAGAGCATGCTAGAGGAATTCAGGTTTGCTTATGGTCTTTTAAAAAAAGAGAAAGAACAACCCCCCCCACACACACACACCCATACCCCCCAAAAAAGGTGGGGGAGAAGCACCTGGTAAGCATCTTAAAGATCTTAATTATGGATTTAAAATGAAACAGTTAACAAACTAAACTAGCATTAAGCCATGTCTTGTTTACAAAAGAAACTACCCCAGTGTGCTTGTGAAAGGAAAAGTGGGTATGTGAGTGAAGACCCAAGCCCTATTCCAGCAGTCTGTTGACATTGCAGGCATGAAATATGGTTGTTTATAGTATTTGGCAGGAGATTTCAGAGTAGATTCTTTGCTTTTATCTGCAGGGGGTAGGAAGTGCTCAGGCCCTTGCTGGAGGTAGTTATAAATATTAACTTTATAAAACCGATGTTGAAACTGTACAGAAACTTGTAGAGTCAGACAGCAGAACTCATTGATACAAACATATCTGGGAACTGGCAGTTACCTACAGAAGAAAGGAAAAAGAGAGACCCTTAAGGCTTCATTACTTATCCACAGTATTGATTGCAAAGCAAATGAGACTGCCAGGGCTGCATTCTGTTTTGGTCTCATGCTTCACAGAATCACAGAATGGTTTGGGTTGGAAGAGACCTCTTGTTAGGTTGTACTCCTGCATCTGGTGACAACAGGAGAAAATAATCCCAACATTAAATTATACTCAGGTATGTGGGGTTTTGCTGCTGTGTATCAAAATAGCTGGTTGCATATTTACAAATCTCTGGAGGCATTGAATTCAGGAAAATGCTGTGGGAGAGTGGGAATGCAGCATGGTGACGGACGGGTTGCAGGTAGTCTCTGTGTGTTTCACTTCTGTATCAAGATGAACTGCAGAATACAATGTCAGGATAAAGAGAACCAGATATTTGCATCATTATGAGATAACGTAATGACTGTGTTTTACTGAAAGGAACAAAGTTTTAGTGGCTGAACAAATCCTCTGGCAGCTGCTTCTTTTTCCATTCCAAACACTTTTTTTCCCCCCTCAAACTTAAGGAAGTCTTGCCATGCTGCTTGTAAAAAGTAACACCGGTGAGTTGACATTATTTAAGGGACAGGAGGTCACGCCAGCTGCTCTTCAGGGAGTGCAACAGATGTTCCTTCCTAAAAAGGACATGCTGTACTCTTTCCCCAGTGTTCTGGTGTCTCCAAAATGCTGGATATCAAGTGCTGCAGCTTCTGCGCAGAAGTCTTGGCATTAGGTATTTATAGTTACTCCTACACAGGATGACTCAGCCCCTCTTTTACACGAAAGAACATGGTTGGCTAAAGCCTTCCAGAAATTGTCAAGTGGGAAAACTTTGCAATATGAATGGATTGTGCCCCTGGGGTTTCGCTGCTCTATATTTGGATACACTAATGAAGTCCTATAGTAGTTTTGACACTTTGGTTCTTTTCAGTGGAAACAACAACAACAAAAAAAGATAAAGCTATACTCCCTTAATGACTTTGCTACTAAAAGAGCCCAAATCTGATGTGAGGACATGCTGGGTTGGTTTTAGGCTGCTACTGGTTAACGTCTGCTCCTTCTGATGAAATGCAGTAAGTCCATTGGGAAAGAAAGATGCTATAAATGCAGTTAAGAAAACGTACTGCATTTAACTTCAGTTTTGCATTTAAACTGATATTCTGTATGGACAGTCTCCTTGCTGCTATCCCTGGATTCCACCTGCTGTGTTATGTGATGCACCTTTATCCATTTACTTTGAAAAATGAAGTAGCAACATGTTTTTTAGATGAAGGTCTGTTAGTTGGTGCTACCAAACAAGGTGATACTGGGAAACTGCAAGGCTACTGAGCAAAAAAGAGCAGTCACTTCTATATTGCTACCCCTACACTTCCTCTGATGCTTGGGATGGGACTTGCTGTTTGCAGTCCAAAGTAAATAACATCTAGCTAATAATACTTAGATTTACTGGAAGTTGGAGGTAATGGGGAGGTAGAGTTGTCTTTGTACCAGGAATTAAAGAAGTCAATATTTTAGTTAAAAGACCATGTCTTAATATGAGGGTGTGATGGAACAGAATTCTGGATGTATTGTAAAACGAAACAAGCAGTCTCTTTCAACTGCTAGGTCTGGAGTTAATATGCTTCTTTTTCTTTTATTTTCTCTTGCTCCCTTTTTAAGTTGTACTTTTAAATTTTAAAAGTACTGCAAAGACTATGGAGTCTTATCACAGCATTCAGTCACTGAACTGTTGTTACATGTTTGTACGCTGCTTTTCCTGACGCTAAGATCAAATGCCAGCTGTCTGTGGGATGGAGATGCAACATGAAGCCCCCTTCTCACCTGAGATTTGGTTCAAGCACAGGTTTTGTAATTCATAAGGTGCAGTGAATTAGCACATTAAAGCACTGCAGCAAGAGTTAAGCATTACAGAACTGAGTAGTCCCCAGTCATGTCCATTGGAATTTGCTACAAGCTGGCATTCACAGAGCGGAGTGGAGGTGTCTGATTTCCATGTGCCTTAAGGTTGTACCAGGACAAATTTAACTGCTGCTATTGCACTTTTAACCACCCAACTTCCTTTTGTTTAGATGAAAAAAACCTTGATGCCAGTGAAAAATAACAAACTTGTAGAATGGCAAATACTTAAAACATTTCAAAACTTTAGGGTTTTTTTGACAAAAAAGGTCTTTGGGTAGCTAGTCAGATCCCATTTCTTAAACCCCGACATCGACTGGATTTAGTGACAGAAATTGGTCTCAAAGGCAAAAATATCACAGATGAGTTTCTCATGAAACCTGTAATCTTTTCTAGCTGTTTCTTTTTAATCTGAAAAGTATTTGGAGTCTTTTTGTATTAAAAAAAGCAACCCACCCTCCACATAAGCTCCACATTAGCAATGGTGCTGATCATGTTTCTTTGTGATCTAATATTCCATTGCAACTCTAATTTTGAAATTGTTTGCCTTATTTAGTAACTATTCTAGTTTTCTCACTACTTTTTATCTAAGTTTTACTGAGCTGTATAGCAGCGCTCAAATGTCATGCCAACGTTGCATCATACACTATATAGCTGAATCTGAAAGTAGCATCCATCAGACTTCTTGGTTTCTCTTTAATGGGACCTGCAGTAGTTTTGAAAACTCTTAGTCTGGGAAATCTTGCAAGATGAAATCCTCCAGCACAGCACAAGCTCTGGACACCCACGGTCTCCTTCAGTAGCCTGCTGCTCCGTCTCATCGCTGCACACCCTGTCTGCAGCTACTGCAGTTACTACAGTTAAGAGCTGCACCTTGAACCCCAGCAGCTGTAAATCAGGAGTAAGTCCTAATTAACCACCTCCCTTCCTCAGCAGGGTTGCTGCAAAATGAGAATGCACTGCACAGGGTGGGAATAATACCCCATATCCCATTTCCCACCTGCTGAAACAGCCTGCACCTGGGTTTCAGTAAGTCAGCCGCTCTGGTGGCTGTGCCATTGGTACATGGGGCTTTGGCTTCAGCCCAAAACCATTTTTCTACTGGTCAGATGTTGCCTCTGAAGTTTCAGCTCTGAATACACAGTGGGGCTATGTGTTACCCGAATGCTGTGTTTGTATTAGCACAGTTTGCTGTGAGCATAGTTTTCTTTTGTGATATGAGTTAAATGATGTGTGATTGCCTTGGAGACAGTTTAGTATTTCTGTGAGCCTCATGGGAAACAATAGCCTCATGCTTTGTTTTAACTCAGATGTTTTCCCCTTGTTAATAAACAGGACAGCCATAGGAATTTAGGCTGAAAAATAGTATGCTTAGGGTTTGTAAAGTGTTTTTCTTCAGAATGCCCTGCAGACATTAATCCCAACAAAATTTCTTTGATAGCTGAATAGCATTATCTTATGTTACAGATGGGAAAGTGAGACAAAGTAATTTGCTCAAAAGCACCAAGGAAGTAACTGTCCAAATCCTGGGGTTAAAACTCAGTAGCTTTGGCTCCGTTTCATGTAAGGTCCAACAGGAGTGATAGGACTGGGTCGGGGAGACTGTGGCCATATTGTGCCTTGTCTGAGCTGCCCCCAAGCACCAATGTCCCCAGCAGTAGGGTCATTAGAAGTAATATGTATGAGAATGAGTTATATTTACTCAAAATGTTTGTTAGTTTGATGTAGTGGAATTTTTTTTGTTGCAGCAGATTTTGTTTAGGGTTTATCTGAGCTTGTTTATATGTGGCCAAGAGGCTGTGTAACCTTCAGAACTGTACAGATCTCTTGGGGGAAGTAATTTATGACCTTTTTTCTCAGTTTTCTTAGTCTTTTCTAGACAGCCAAAGAAATAGGAGCCTAGCTTTGGAAATAAAACCATGCAAGGATAGAATTTTACAGCTTCCTGTGGCTGCATTTTTTTTTCCTTGATGTAGGCTGCACCCAGTCAGTAGGATTTGGTAGAAAAAGGTGTTTCTACTCTGTATGCAATATTTTTGGTACTTTGAAGCTTGGGTTTTTTCAAAAAACTGTGACAAATGACATGAAAATGGTATCACTGCAGAAGGATGGTAGCTGCAAAGGTGTATTGTCGTCTTCTCAGCATCAGCTGCCTTGCAGCTCGAGGTTCCCAGTGTTAAGGAGGTTTACATAGCTGGAAGCTGGTGTATAAATATTTATTAATTTAACCACAGAACTTAGGTTTTTTTTATGTCTGTGCTTGTACTATTGAATTAAGCATCACTGGGAAGCTCTGCTAGCTGCTGTGGTTCAGTCACCTCTGGCACTGCATTGTAGCACAGCTCCTGGCATGGTTACGGACCAAACTTGCTTTCTCTCATGATTCTCAGACACGCTTTGGGAGCCGGCGCGTGCTGCGCTCGGCTCCCCTTGGGTCGCGTGCATGAGGCTGGCACGGAAGAGAGCTGCCAGATGTGTTTGCTTGTGGTCTGATCTGACTCCTTCTGGGGGAACTGCTCAGCCTCTGGAGTTAGCGCAGGGAAGGATTTGGCCTATTAAGGATTTTTTGAAGGGATTAAAAGCTCTGTTATTGATTTTTCTTAAAAATAGCTCTTTCAGAGACCCAGGCTCACTTAAAGCAATTTAAAAAAAAATAATTTTAATTAGGCCTCAACTTAAACCCAAGATATTATACTATCTCTGCTGGTGACTTAGCCCCAGAGGAGTAGCCATGTCAGGCTGTGGAGCATTTCACACTGGGAACAGCATTAGCAGGCACTCTGCCATCTCCATTTCTCTGTCAAACTTCCCCAAAACCATACCATGATTCCCCAGAGACAGCTCAGACAGTTACAGGAGCCCCAGGGGACCAATTTTGTCAGTGTGCCCTTGCAGTTAGAAATAAAAAATGGGGGGATGTGGGGGGGTGGGAAGGGGAGCAGAAACAGTGCCTGCAGTCAAACTCTGATGCTGTGCTGGCACTGCAGCGTGTCCTACCTAGCTCCAAAGTGTACACAGACATGGTGTGCGCTTGCCTCAGGGGCAGAGGATTCAGAGGCGCGTTTGAGGGGTTTTGAGTTGGATTTGGTAGGTCTGCAAAAGTGGGTACTGCAGCTCAGATGGTTTGTGAGAGTGCCTGCCTGGATTCAAGTGGGGACCCAAATGTGCATGGCATCCCATGCTTGTTTTTTTTTCTCTGTCCCCTTTTCCTCCAGTGCAGGGAAATCCCCTGCTTCTCTCAGGGGAACTTGTTTTCTATGTCTAGCTGTGGTTGGGTTCTTTATTTATAACGCTGTAGGTGAGGCTGGTCACTAAAACAGCTGCATTTTCCCCAAGGTGTGTGTTTCCATTCAGGGGAGGCTCTCTGGAGTTACTCCAGGTCACGGGGAAAAACCTTTTTTCCATTCTAGCAAACCCATTTCTCATGAAAGCAATTCTTACCCAGCCCTTGTCCTGGTGTGCAGCTGTGCCCAGAAGGGAGGCAGTGCATTGTCTCCAGAGAGCCCTGGTGTTCTTGGGCAATGGCATCCCCTCCACATCAAGCACCTCTGCTTCAGAGTTTCTGAAAGCCACCCATCTGTGGAGCTGCACTTAATTTAAACCTCTAGCTGGTTTAATAACCCTCAAGAGGATGTACAGGTAGTGGCCAGTCCTGAGAGACATGGTGGAAATAAGGGATTAATAAAGTACAGATACCACAATTTATACTTGTGCATGAAATGGGTCCCTGGGAAGTTTTGGGTCTGGGCATTTTGAGGCTTTCATGATGGAAGAGTTCAATGACCCTTTGATAACTTTAGAGGGGAATGAGGGTAGCAGAGAGAGTGTTGATGCAAATGTGTGCTTGCCGCAGAGGTTCTCTTTGTTGGGATGGGTTTAATGAGAGAATAGATGATTCATATGGCCAGTATATCAAGGTTTCTGCTTCTAGAAGGTAGCAGTGGCCTAGTTTGTACCCTGGGAATTGTTTGGAGAATTAAAAGATTAAAATTGACAGATGTAAATATATAAATACTTTAGTCACCTCCAGAAGTACCTTAAAATGCAAAACTACAGGTACATAGTTACAAATAACTCAGTTTAAAGCTAGTTTAGGTATATCTATGCAGTTATACTCTTGGATTGTGACGTAAATCATAAGATAACAAACTATGTTTTCTGAATCTTGCTGATTGTTCCCATTTCTTTTATTCTGAATATTCTTTGCTTTACCTGCTCGTTTAGGGAACATTGTTTTCTGACTTAACTTACTGTGTCTTTTCATGTTCACATTTTTTATTATATTTGTCTGTATCTTGGATTTGCAAATAAACCTCCTTTATTAAGGCAGTTTAAGAAACTGAACAGATCAAGAGGTTTGTGTTTCTTTTTATATTATTTCATTTTCCTGTGGCTTTTCTTTATATGAAGTGAGATTCTTCTAAAAGGCATTATTTGGAATGTCTGAAAGACTGTTTTCTTCGAAGTATGAAGAAGGGATCACTTCTTACGAATATCGTGCCAACTAGGGAAATGTTTCTTCATTATCATGTTGCTCTTGAGGCTATCTTATCAAGTTGATGTTAACTTGACAACTTGAAGTTTGCACTTTGTCACAGGGCATTTTCTATAACAAAAACAGTGATATATGAGCACCATCTGACCCTGCAACTGAACCCTCAATACCGAAAACTAATGCAATCTTTCTATGTAAACCCTAGAGAAATCCAGAAACTATCCCAAGCCCTTTGTGTGTCTTGTCTGACTGCTTTGGGAGCAGTCTTTGTTAGTTGCATCGATCAGCCTTGGGTGGTTGGACAGCTTTTTGGTGGGATAATATTGTGCAAGTTTTTGTGGCAAACATGGTGACTTTGGAAAAAATGAAACTGGTGTCCCATCTTGGTCAGCTTGGCACAAATCAAAAAGGAAATGTGTTTTTCTTGCTCTGCTGTGTAAGATGCATTGTGTAGCAGTTGTTGCTTTTGGGAAAAAACTAGACAAATATGTGAGGCAAACATTCATGAGGCTTAAAATAGGAAATTTCTGCTAGTAGTTGGAGGATTCTGTGTAAATGGATTTGCATGAGGAAGAGGTGTAAAACACTAATGCTTGTAGAGAGCTTTTTCTGTAGAGACATAGTGTGGGTAAAAATCAGCTTGATTTGAGAACGTTACTGTAATTGAAATACATATGTTCTCATCTTTTAGACTTCTGAAAGGAGGAGCTTCATGGTCTAGTAAAGCTCTGTAAACTCTGAATGTCTGCAAGTAAGCAGTCAGTTGTGCTGCCAGTAAGGGCTAGTGCTTCTCCATGTGAATTTCCTCTAACTCTGAAATACTCCTTAAAAATGTTTATCCATTGTAACATTTATCTTTGGACTAGAATCTTTTTCTGTGTTTCCATCAGAAATGGAAGCTGAGTCAAGTCGTATTCTGTGTGGTGAATGGTGGTTGCAAGGGAAAGGAAAATTGTAATGTAGGAAAGTTGAGACATTATACCTAAAAAGTACAGGGAACAAGGAGTGACTGGGGTTTCCAGGAAAGAACAAGTTATATGCAGATGTCGACGTGGCCTTGAGAAAAGACACTATGTAGAAGTGGAAAAGATTGATTTTTACTTTTTTTTTTTAAGTAAAGTTACATAAATGCCCTAAAATCTGAAAATCAAAAAAACCCCCAGTGTTTCAAGTTTGGACATTTCATACTGCAATATTAGAAAGCTTTTCTTTTTTTTTTTTCTGTTTGTATGCTCTTATGGGGAGAGACATTCTAGAACAAAAGGGTTTCGTTTTGGTTCTGCAGCTGCAGTTGTTGGGGGTTTTTTCACCACCTTGTGCTCAAAGTATTCTATTTTGGATAGTAATTTCCACAGGAATTAGTTGTGAATTGTCCCCTCATTATTTCCCCCTCAAATTCAGAATTAATTATTGCTAGATAGTTAACTCTTTAAAATTTTGTAAGTCCTTTCAAACTTTTCCATAGCTGCAAAGAATTTCAAGGTTCTTTTTGACAGCAAAAGAGCTCACAATTTTTCTCCTTCAGTTTAGCAGATTTTTTTGAACCTTGAATATAACAACTTCTATCTAAAGAGAAAGAGAAGCAGTGTCTAGAGTTTTGCTTACCTGTAATTACACCATAATCTGCAGTAACCTTTTATCTCAAAGAAAATCTGGTTAAAAAGGGAAATAAGAAGCTATGGAAGCAAGGGATATAAACTTTGTATTTAAGTAGCTTACTGATAATTAAGTGGTTTGGAAGAGGTCAACCAGTTCTTTGCAGTAATATTTTGAAGTACAAGTGACCAAATATAGCACTGTTTATTCTCTTGTAAACACGGACAAAATGCTAAGTTGTACATTGCTGCTTTTTCAAAATGGATGCTTGGCCATGGTACAAAATGATACATGGATGTTTTTACCAAGGTTTATTTGGTAAAATTTTTTCACAAATATAGGAAGAGTAAACCAGACTCTTTTTAGTTAATTTTTACAGTGTGGAAAAAAACCAAAACCCCTAACAAATCAACCCCAAATCATTAACCCTCTAAAGAGTTGCATGAAGATAAATGAAGAACAACTAAGTGTTCTTTATTTAAGAAATGGGGTTAAGTAAGTGTGATCACATTTAATGTTTCCATATGACTCCCATTTTGACAACCGGGGAATCCTCAGAGCTTGTACAAGCTGAGGCAATGCTATTCACATTTAAAATACCACATGATCTTGGAGCAGTGCTGATTTCTGGGCAAACAGTCGATCCTGCTCACTCTAGCTGCAAGCAGAAGCATAAGACCAAGCCCTCCCCTGAATTGTCTAGTCCTGCTGGAACTGAGCCTATCCCATACCCTCTGATATCTTTCTTGGCATATAGTACAGCGAATGAAGTGTCCTTTTTGAAACTGGGAAGTAGAGAAGTGGATAAAATGGAGATTTTTGAATTGCTAGTGTATCCTGCCACCCTAAGGGAAGACCCAAGCAATCTCAGGTTATTCCCAGGAATTTTCTTTGGTCTCTGTAATTACTGTGCTGAATATCAACAATGAAGTCTTAGAAAAAAAGCAGGTCAAAGTAAATTCAATACCGAAACAAACAAAAAACTGATTTTCCTCTCCAAAAATTTGATTTAGCTGGCTTGCTGGGTTTCTGTAGACAGTGAGGGAGGTCTGGGAGGTCAGGCTGGTTGTGTGCATTCTTCAGCCTGCTTTTTTCAGTGCAGACATCCCCTTGCAACTGTGGTTGTCCTGAGTTCTCGCATCTGCTGCTTCTTCTCTGTTAACTTGTGACACTCTTCTGATCCGTCTATGTAAAATAATAGCTACTCTGTGGCCACAGGAATATAAGACATTATGGACCTTATTGCAGGATTGGCAATTGGTTTTTGTTTGTTTTTTAAGATAATTGATTATTTAACTAGGAAGAAGGAGGATTCAATTTGGATAATGTTCCAGATGATTTACAAATACCCTCTAATTGCATTATGTTGCAAAAATACTAAGGGGCCTTCAGAGAACATTAATACAGGCTTTTATGTGTTTTATGACCCCACCCTTCTCTACTTTGATTAAACAGCAGGAAGAGAAAGAAAACCTCCCTTGTAGCTTTCCAAAACAATTGCAGTACTTTTGTTCCTTTTGCTTTAGTTTGGCTTGCAAAAATTACAGCCTTGGCTTCATAGCAACTGCTGGAGTTGCAGCTGCAAAAGGATTTAAATTATAGCACCCTTTTTTCACACCATTACCTTTTTGGCAGATTGCTTTTTGGGGAATGAAATTTTCTGTGTGGTGTGGTTGTGAGAAGTAGAAGAAATGGGACTTTTTCCACTTGTCCTTGGTTTTGGGCAAGGTTGGAAAAATACATACTTGAGCTGGTTTGTTGTTTTGTGTGTTTGTTTTTTTTCTTTCTAACATTTACACAGACAGCTTGCATTTGACAGGATGAGTAAATGCAACTGCTTGAAGACAAATTAGTCTTCCTCAAGGATTATATTTTAAAACTTTGAAAAATCAAAGTGCTTACTAATAAGCTTATAGGAATAAGATAAAGGGCTAAAAGGTCTTTGAGTGCTTTCAAGGGAGAGGCTTTTACAATTTGATCCTGACAAATGTCTTTTTGTGACCAACTGTAGTTAGGGTCTAACACCATATGATGAGAACTCAGTATGTCCTTACGGGCAGTGTGGTGGGGAGAGACAGTGTGTATCTTAAAAGTGGCAGACAGCTGCCCTTCTGTTGTAATTCAGGGAGTATCTATGAAAGACATGAAGGTAACACAGTGGGGTAGATTCCTTCAGTCTTTGCACAGCAGCTGCAGTAAGCACCTGTCCTATCTGGGGTTGGGGAAGAGGCAGCAAAACCTGTAGATAATAAAATATGTATTTTGAAAGGAGAGATACCTGAGCAAAAAAAGTGTTGATATCTTAGTGCTTAATTCCCAGGTAGGCTGTCCTTATGCCCCTGAGGTCTATCCTCAGAGCAGGGATATTTACCCTGATGCCTGAAGGATCCCATGGAGAAGGGCAGTGCCCTGGTGAGGAGTGCACTGCAACTTTTCATAGCAGTGCACCCACAGAATGTGCTCTTTGGAAATCCCTCACCAAAACTGGGTGGAGCTCCAGGGCCGAGCACAGAGTCCTAACTTGAGGCTGAAGCTGAAAGTGAAATACTCAGCACTACTTCAGTGGGTCTGACTGGGAAGCGGACACAGCATATAGTGATGTGCACAAGCTTTTATTACGCTCTGGTACATTTTTAAGGGATCTCTTTTATATGTTTTGGGTCTTTTTGTTTGTGTTTGTTTTAAACACTTATTGCCTAAGATTGGGAAGTACCAATAGTTGGCTTTTGAAGAGACCAAAGTCTTTAAACTGACTCCCAACAAGATTGGGAATTGATTATAATATTAATGAAAAGGAATACACAACCAGCCTGGACTGAAAGGTGACTTTGGAGATGGAAACCTGTTACTCACCAGAGTGGCTTGACAGTGTCATGACTCCTAGTACGTATTGTATCGATCACAGCGCACAGACAGAATGTGAAGGCGCCGGTTTCCTATAAGCATAACCTGGTGAATACACTCTTTACAACTTGGAAAGCCTACCAAAATCTTAATCTGAGCTTTTTTTGTCTCAGTTGGGGTCTTCAGGTACTATACCATGGAAGGATGGCAGAGGAGGCAGATTTTCTAACGACAACAAAAGCAAATCAAGGCAATTAAAAAGAGTGCTCTCCTTAAAAGTTGAATCCCATTTGCGTATTTGCTTTCTCCGCCACATGCACTTACCCATGAGGTGAAAGAGTCAGAAAACCTACGGCTAGATAGAAGGGATCTGATTCATTGTTCATGCAGCTGGAATTAGTTGGCATAGTCTGCATCAAATTTGCAGACCAGGCACCTGGGCCGCAGCCCTATTTCTGCCCCTGCACCATCCCATGCTGTCCCCTCCATTATGTAGGACTGAACTAGATCACCAAAATGAACTGACTCAGAACAAACCCTTTAATGAAGGTAGTTGAGCCTGCTCTCTTTCTGGGCAGCAGGAAGAGTGGCCCTACAGATGTAAGAGATAGCCCAATGTTAATCAGATGGTGTGTAGCATGGAAATACAGCTGCCATGATCAAAAGGGCACACAATCCATCTGCACGGTGTGCAGGAAGTCTACAACAGGGTTCCACACAGAGGGCTATGGGGATGCGCTTCACGCTTGTTGCGAAAACTGGTTTGGCTTTTCATGTGGAGTTTTTCACACATGCTGCCTCCACTTGTCCTCTATCAAAAAAAAAGTCCTTCCTCCATTGGGCTTTGTACTTGTTTACTATCTGGCTAGCTAGATATTTGTATTATTTTAATAGAGGTGATTTTAGGAAAACAAAGGTATGTTTAACGCTTACTTCAGTTCAGAGATGGGTGATCTAGATTCATACTGCATTATGCCCTCCTCCTGGAAGGAAAAAATTAAAACATATGATTTTTCCAATGAGCAGATGGGTAGAAAGTAAGAAGAGTTAAAAACAGCACCAGGAGTTTTTAAGAATGACTTCCAAAGTGAGAATGCATAGTGTATCCCTTTTTTGGTTTAAAAGATATGCAGTGTATGCCTGAGTGCTTCATATATAAACGACTCCTGACAGTGTTGTTGTAAATGGCTGTGGAGGTGTTTGTTCTTTAGGCAGACCAAAGACCAAGTGCTTTCATGAAGCATTTCTATAAAGCAAAAATGGTGTTTGTCTGCCTTTCCCACAGCTGTCTCGATGCCCCTTTCCCTTCCATGGCACACCTTGTCAAGGTCTCCTGACACTCACTTTCCTCTGGGTGACATTTGCAAGATACAAGCTGATGAACTGAGAGTGGGTTGAGGAGGTATGATATGGACAGACCTAGGCCTCGTTCTGCTCTTCAAAGTGTGTGCATGCCCTTACCCCCAAAAAGTATATGAGGATAGGGAAATCATTTTGCCTTCTTAAAATCTTTGGATGTTGTGACTGCATTTTATTCAAGTGGCAGTGGTGGACATGAAGATGAGCCTTCCGTTACAGGTTTAGGTTATACACAACCCTGAACAGACAGCGTAGTCTGAGGGTCTGGTAATGCATAATTCACAGCAGGTCGCAGCAGCAGTGGCAAAGGGAGAGCTGGACGGTCCGAAGTTGAGTTTAAGAATGAGCTGAAAGAGCTTGTAGGCAAGCAGTGATGTGGGAAGGAGCTTGAAAATGTTTTCTTGCTGTATGTTACTGCTGTATTTGGAGTAGTAGGACTTAATATACTCTTCATGTGAAAGCAGGAGTTTGTGACTGTATTTTCAGTCTCAGTTCCTAACACACATAGAACAGATAGTTCGGTTTTAAGAGTATTAGTTGGAAGTATGTCCCCTTTTCACGGTCCCTAAGGTATTCACCCTTCCCATCCTTTTCAAAGGGTCTGTACTTTTAGGTTGTCATTTGTTAATGTACTTTTTATTCTCTGTGGGGATTGCCCAAAGCAATTCCTAGGCAAAACCTTGCATTCAAACCATACATTATGTCTGTCTTGATAGAAAGCCAATTTTAATTGCATGTGGGATTTGTGTGCATGTGTTAAGAAGCAGTCCTAAAGCAAGCCTAATGGGGCTAAGCTTGAAGTTTGAACATGATTGATAATTAGGTAGAAGTCTTCTAGAAACTTTCAGGTGTTGTGTTTTATAATAAATGGTTAGTATGTTACAGTACTGTGTAAAGCACAGGGAAGAGAAGCAGAATATGATCAAGTTTTAGAAAATGGAAAGAAAAACAGGGTCCTATTTTGCTGTTGCACTCTTTATAGGTTGTGCTTTTGTTGCAAGGCTGGGTGGCAGCTTTTGATACTACACAGATTCATGATTGGACCAAGAGCAGGTTTTGAAAAATACAGATTTGAACTGCATCTACATTCACATAGTAAGAAAATAATAGCCATATGTGTGGTTAGTTGAAAGGATAAACAATTTATGTGTCAAGCTGCACGTTCATGTATGCAGAAATCCAAAAGGGATGCAAATGGGCAGGTGCCATTTAGGCAGGGATTTACAGAGAAAGCTAATTTGGGTCACATTTGGTGACTGTATTTTGAAAGTTGTCATCTGAGTTGTTATTAAATGAAATCTTGGTCTCAAGACCAAGTGATTGTTTGAGGAGTTTAACGACATTCTACCAATGAAGTTGGAGACTATAAAAATGTTTTCTTTTAAAGGCTTTAAAAATAGGTATTAAAAGTGGATGGGTGTGAGGGATGTATAAAATGCTATTTTCAAAATGTGCAAGGTTTGGGTATGTCACACATATGTTTCAGAACTGCACAGCTACAGTGGGCAGTGGTGTTCACCTGAATTTCATCTCACAGCCGATGGTTTAATTGATTAGGAGCCTGGGTTTTTACTTATTTCTTTGTGTCTTCTTTCCAGCAGAAATGATTTCTGGCCTTTTTGCATGGAGTAACCCAGATTTTATTTTAAAAAGACTTTTCCCCTCACTGGTTTTCCAGGGAAGGAGATTAACAAACCTTCGTAACTGTTTTTCTGAATCCTAGGGTAGTGGTGACCTCCCTGGTGTAGCCAATTTTCATTCTAACTTCCATTTACATCAGCCAAGACAATAAAGTGGCAAACCTTCAGTCTTTATATAATTTCATCTTTGCAAAGCAGATGACATTATTGTGGCTTATGTAGTATACAGATGATACCACAAATATCTCAGTTATTATTTCCTGAAGCATTAAGGTTTAACAGCACTATGTGTTGCTGAAGGATTTGATGTTTTACTAAAATGCTTCATTCATCTCCAGCAAGCTGGAAAACTGCTAGTAGTGAACATTTGTTACTTTAGGATCCTCAGGAGGATTTGCAATATATATTTCTTTATGTTGTTTTGGGGGTTTTGGGGTGTTTTTTGTTTATTTTTTAAAATGCCCTTTCCAAGGAAACAGTGCGGTTTGTGAATTTGGTCAGTTCTAAAGGCAGACCTTGGAGATTATAGGTGCTGCAGACCGGCAGTTAAAGGAGTGGAAAAGTCAATTGAGGCTATTTCTACATAACGGAAAGGGTTTTCCTCTCCGAGGCCTTGGAAAAACTTGCTGGAGGTGGATACTACTACCGTAACACAATCTTTATTTTTCCCTTTTTGTTTCCTTTTTAAATGTCATCTGCTGAGAGAAGCTTCTTCTCTACTGATGAGTAGTGGTAAAAACAGGTTTCTGTGGAAAGAGAATTCCACCCACTTTAAATAAAAAGAAAACCTAAAAGTCATGCCATATTTTTAACAAAATAGAGCTAAGTAAACCTTTTCTCATCCTGTCACTTGTGATGTCTCATTTAATCCCTTCTTGCCTGACTTGAGGCCTTTTAAAGAGGAATCAGATCACCTGTGGGCGGCCATAAATCATTTCTGCTGTCTAGGTTCAAACACCTACTGTGCTGCATGGAGCTTTTTACAGGACACTTTTCCATTCTCAGTAAAAACCTTTGTGCCCGTTAAGCTGCTCTATACCAATAAGTCCAGGTTATAAATTTGCCTTCGTGCTGTTATTTGTGGGTGTTTTCATGGTTTCAGATTATGGAGATTTCAAGCTGTCACACTCGAAATCAGTCTGGGTAGTGAGGAAGCTGAGAGTAGGTGTTTGGACACGTGCATTTATCTTTACAGAGAAAAGTAAGAGATACAGTATGTTTATAGACAGATTTCTCAATTTGCAGTGCTGCTCTCTAAGATGATAAAACATTTGTGACACATTCCCTGGCTGTTCCATGGCATCTGTAACAGGGCCATCAGTACTTGTGGTACAGCAGCTGTACTTTGTCCTCTCAGAATTTATGTGGGAGTCCTTTCTTCTGTGATTATAGCCTCTTCAGAATGAAGTTGTGATGAATTAATGAAATCCTACTAATAATATTGCCCCATCATTTGATGATGGTAATAAAACTGTTCATACACAAAGGCAAAAGTGCTTCATTAAATACTTACTCATGTTGTAAAGGAGGAGGAGAATGGACTCATCATTCATTAAGTTTATTCTGTGCTTTTAATGCATTTGTAAATATGGATGATGTCAAATACTGTTTACCAGAAATAAACACATTATAGTGGTCTGGAGACTTAAGAGTCCCAAAGACCAGCTGAAGAGCTCTATAGCTCCATATTGCTAACTTTTCCTGATTCTTGAATGTAAGGGAAATTCCAGCACGCGTTAAGGATTTTAAAGTGTCAATATACCAAAAAAGGGTAGGAAAGCTGACCTGAAGGGCTGTCTGTAGGTTGACATCTCACAGCAAGGAATATAGTGGAAATGCTGATATGTCATGGAAATTAAAGGAATAAAACCAGTTTGGTTTTAAAAAACAAACCCCCCTCAAAAAAAACCAAACCACCAACAAAAAAACCTCAGTAATAAAATCATGAGATTACTTAGTGAAGGTAGCAGTGAAAATGCAATAGAGGTTTAAATGCTTGCAGTTTTACTTAACATTTTAGGCATTGGGGTTTAAAAAAAAAAAAAAAGGATCATACAAAATCTGTATATGTAACAGTTAATACTTGGACAGCAGACCGATCCAAAAAGGAGATGTAATGTAGTATTGTTACATGGGGTTTCTTATACTGGTCTTCTTTAGTGACTCATAGAAATCTTAAAATTAATATATCTGTTACAGATTCAAGAAGAAATACAGAATTATTTCTACAATTTGCAAATAACAGACATATTTGCTTAAGAGGGAAGGTTAGGGATTTTTTTTTTTAATAAAATACTTTGATTCAGCAACTAAGCTGAGCCACTCAAGCAAAGTTTGTTTTAATCCAGTTAAGTGTGAGGTCATATATCCAGGAATGAAGAATGCAGGTCCCACTTCCAGAGGGGGAAGGGGCTTGTCTCCTGGAAAGCAGGGGCCTTGAGAAGGATTTCAGGGTCATAGCAGACCAACAATTTAACATGGCTTCCCAGCATGGAGGTTGGCAAAAAAGAGCAATGAGTTCTCTGGGTACACAGACGTATAGAATGGTACCTCAGAGTGATTCTTCTGTATAGATTGCTGCTTTGGCTGGGGCTAGAGTTGTGCATTCACTGATGATGCTTTCTGTTTACATGATGTTGTAAACAATTACAAAACCTGTTGAAGTGTCCAAGGGAAGGCCACACTTAAAAATCTGAACTAATCACAGCATGTATTTTCATGAACACCAAGAGGCATCTGGGAAGGTCTTTGTAATCTAGTAGAGAAAAGCATGACAAAGTCCTGTGACTGAAAAGTGATGCCATGTGCATTTAAAGAAGCCAGACCCAGGGCTTTTTAAATTCAAGAGAGATTATGGTAGAAACCAGCCATATGCATTTCTGGAAAATATGCTGTAACTAAACAAATGATTTCATATAGTGAAAGATTAACAAACAAAATGTAATGCCTGTGACATGCAAGTAGGCAGTCTAGATGATACAGTCTATTACTGCCTCTTAGGATCATTTATTTTTACAAACCCAAGAATTTCAAGGAGCATCATTAGAATCCAGTGTTTGTTTCTGAGTTTCCTGTTGATAAAATAGGGACAAATTCTAACAGAGCAATATCAGTTTCTCTGGACTGGATTTTTGAAGCAATACCAAAGCATATTGATAGGACAAAATCCCAGAACCAGTTGCGTAAAAAAGAGCTGGATTTGTTTTGTGTCTGGGATTGAAGATAATTTCTGTATCATTTGTTCAGAAAGTTTAAGATAAAGGTAAAAATATTACAACATGCCAGTGTGTATGTATTTAATATGTTCAGAGCATAGTTTGGTGAATGCGACATGCTGCTGGTAAATGTCCAAATCCAGGTAAAGCTGTGTAATATGAGTTGGTGCTTGAGCAGGCTGGGCTGGGAGTCTGATGCAGACTTCTGACCTGTGAATCTTCCATCAAAGACTCTCTTTGTGTCTTAAATCTGACCACTGAAGCTTCCTACACAGCTATTTTATTTCTGTTTTCTTTAGCTATCACTAGGCATTTAGAGCTGGCCGGAGGGGGCTGGATTTCCAGGAATTGGTATGAGCTGCTTTGTAGGGTCAGAGCTTTGCCATCCGGGACTCTGCCACACTTCTCATAACACTTGCAGCTCTCTCTAAGGACTCTCGCCTCCACGGGTGCTCCTTGCGCTGTCTGATGTTTTTATTCTGAGACACTTACTGTCCTCTGGTCTGCTTTTACTTTAGTGCTGCATCCAGGCCAATTTAGAAATGAACAGACCCTGGAACACTACGTTTTAAAAGTTCATGCAGTAAGAAAATTAAAGAAAGGCTTTACCCTTAAAAAGAAATTACCTCAGCTTTAACCTAGTTTCATAGCTCTGATTGCTGTTGTGCACTGTAACAAAGCTGCTTCCGAGCCTGGTGTCACTGAGCACACAGCCTTTGAAAGCTGAGTTACGCAAGGGCAGCGATGTCCTGCTATGTATTCACAAACTGGTGGGTAATGGAGAGTTCTTCCCTTTGGTGCTGTCAAAGCAGTGCCTCTGTTGGCTGGTGATACTGAAAGCTGCCTCCTGGAAGGGATTTGCCACAGTCAGCGTCAGAGGTGTTAGCGGCCCCACCATACAACTGGTTCTGGTTCAGACCTGGGAAGATGCCTCTCTCCACAGTATCAGCTCTTGGTTTTTAATGGGTTGCCATTTGCAGAGGAAGTAAATTTGTATCAGAACACTTTACAAAAAGTGAACAGTGTGCTCAGGGTACCACGTGAATTATGATGGTAGGGGAGGAAAGCAGTGGTTATTTCTGGGACACCCAAGGAGAGCAGCTGGGCATAAAGAGGAATTGCCAAAGAGATGAGTTTCCTGATAAAGTTACATAGTGCTCAGTGTGCTGTCATGTCTTCTTGAGATTAATGTTGTTACTTTCTACGGTGAAAATGTAGAATTAACAGATGAAACCACCGAGCTGCCAACAGTTTGAATGTTGCTGAAATACAGCACAAGCTAGTTCTGCTCCTTGGGTGCCGGTGGCTATTACCTGCACGCATTTTCAAGTATGCTGTGAGCAGTTCACAGATAAATTGGTTGCAAAGTCAGAGAACATTGCTATCAAAGCTGGTTTTCGTTGCCTGATAAAGATAACATTTCAGCCTCCCTCCATTCTGGCATTTGTGAGGTTCTATATCTTGGCCTGATGTGCTGAATGCTCACACTCACACACACTCTTTCTCTCTCTTTCTCTCTCTCTCTCTTTCAGTTCTCAGGGTGAAACTGGTTAGCTTTGCTTCTGTTAGGTAGGAGGAAAATGCTTCCATTCAAAAGAATAATCTGGACAAAGCTTATTTTACAGCTCTACAATATAAGATAATATCTAGTGCAGATAAACCTCCCTTTTTACAATTTTTTCTTATGTCTTTCTAAACCCAGAGTTTTAAAAGCTGAATTCCAAACCCTTTGCCTCCCTCCTCCTAATGTTTTCTCCCTTATTGCTCCCACTGGTTATAATGTCTTTCAGACCTCTCTCCAAGGATTTGTGTGTAGCTGGCAGGGCCTGCAGTCAAGTAGGGGCAAACTCTGCCAGCTTTGTTGGCATCTCTTCCCTTGCCACAAGCCACAACATATTTCAGTTATCTGTTTAGAGTCATTGCATGTCGTCTAGTCATCTCTGTAGGCTGTAAATTGCTGTTGCCACTGAAGTGTTATATTTTTTTGAAATGAGAGACGGGGCTTTGAGGAGGTGCTGCAGTTAGGATGAGCACTCTTGTCCTGGTGAATAATGTATAATATAGTCAAAAGTAATCAAATTAAGGCTACAGATGTGTAAAATGGCAATACCTGCACTTGGTAAAGTTGAAGCTTTATTACGATAAACACAGTATTGCTGTAGGACCATTTTTTCCATTCCCTATGAATGCACCTCCAGCTTCAGAGTAGAGCTCTCTGCTTTGATCTGGGGAGCTGTATGGTTTGCACTTACTTGCGGAAACATTTGCCTTGTTTATTTTTAAAGCCAGCAGAACTCAAAGGGAAAGTTTTTGTTTTTCCTTGGTTCCCCTGAGAAACACTCGTTCATCCCGCTCCCATCCGCAGGTTTAAACAATCGCCCTTTGTCGTTGTACAAAATCCTCCAGCCAGCCCAGCCATCTCTGAGAGCCAGGCAGCCGTGTCTGCTGATGTGCTTGCTGAGCAGGAGGCTTGGCCTCTTCATGAAGGATCAGTGAAACAAGGGGAAAGACTTTATCTTTACTGAAATGAATGGTGAGCTTTCTATTCAGTCATGATTTTGGATGTGACCTCACTAAAATGATGATAAGGTTCCCAAAATTTGTCCTGATTCATTCTCTTCTTTTTGGTTTTGTGTGGGTTGTGAGCAGAGGCTGGGAGTCTGAAGAGAGGAGAGTGTTGGCAAATAGATGTCCAGGTGATCAGAGGAGGGAATGGGAGAAGAGAAGGAAAGTGTAGGGTAGGGAGATGACATGGAGTCAGAGTGTAACTAAGGTGGTTATCGTTGTGCTGATGTGTTGGTATGTGCAGTATGGGAGTCCTAGAGCCTCGTGAAATGTCCTTGCAATCATCTGTAAGGCTTGTACTATGAAATGGATGTTACCTTCAACTCTACTTAAAGTTACTTGTTAATTCATATAGATGAATTATTAATTGGGATAATTGTGTTGCTACAGAATAGTAAATGGGAACTTGTCATCCTTACAGATTTTACTGTTTCCATAACAACGTGGTTCCCTCACCCTCTTCAGGTATCACAGCTCATGTGCATGCAGAAGCCACAGCACAGGCAGTAAAGAGTTCAAACTGTGGGTCCTGGTTTAAAAACATTTCTAGCAGTTGCCTAGTATGTGAAACATGAATTGATATTAAACGTACAAGTAGATGTCACATGTGGCAAAGCAGACATTCATAACACTTTTTCCTCTTACCCATGTTGATTTTAAATCCTGCTTTCAAGAGGATTAGGCTAATAAATACTACCTCCTCCATTTAATAGTGGAAGAATAGTTGGGGCCCATTAATGCAACCTTGTGGAACTGTCCATTCTCCTGTGATTGAAAGAAGGATTTATATTTTTGTGTGTAAACACCTCTAGATTTGTTAAGTAAACTATGCTCAACTCAATAATATGTCAGTGAAAGCAGATGAACACCATTCTTCTCATGCACTCAGCCTGTCTCTCTCAAATGCATGCAGGCATCTTTCTTTGTGAGACTTTCAGGGACCATTTCTATCAGCTCTACTCAACTCAATTAAAGTACTAGCAGCAAAAATTTTGATTGTCATTTTCTTTCATATCTATCTATCCTCTTCTACTGAGGATTATTGTGCTTGCTTTCAATCCTGATACAATACTACTGGGTTTTTTTCCTTTAGCTGTTTTTTGTAGGGTACTGAGTTTAAGTAGAACATTTCTTTGTTCCATACATGTGTTTCTTATGAAACTGTATTGATGAAATGCTATTTTGTCACAATGGCATTGAAAGGATCCTAATAGTGTATTGTCAGGCCTTCTATTCTTGTCACCTTAAAATTAACTATCCATCAAACTATTTTTTTTCCACTGCTATTGTGATGTTTCATAGCTATCCAGGCTTTCTGTCTGCTGCCCTGACTCTTCTAGCAGATATTCAGCTGTCTTGACCATTTGAGATACCAGGGTTAATGCTGAGGGCATCTGGACATCTTCCAGTTGGTACAGAGCTTTCCTAACATCCAATGCAAATCTGGGGAATGCAGCAGAATGCAGCTCTTTCAGCCCATAGATGTTTGACCTACTGATAATAAGTTGACCTGCAAGATATCAGATACACATACTTTATGACAGTGTGAGATAAAATGTGCCTTGGGACCCAAATCCAAGAAGAGGTGTGGATCCTGTCTCAATTCATAGAACCTGTGTTAGAAGCTTACTCCCATTGAGAAGTGACAGGCACATCCAAATGGGAGCAGAATGGCCAGTGGGAAGCTCTGAGGAGCATGTCCTATATCCTAGCCCTCTCTGTGGCTGCTGTGTCCTCTGCAGAGCTTTTTGGGAGAAGCCTTTTGATTACTTGGCCATTACCTCTTGGGATGCTCTTGAAAACATGGATTTTTTTCTTCCCCCTCACCCACTCCAAAAAATGGAGGAAGATTAATCTGGAGAGTGAGGGGATGTGGGGGGAACTATCTGCTCTCTCTTGTAGAGCAGCTCAGGGATTAACTCACAGCTGCTTAGAAGCAGGCTGAGCTCAGGCAATGATTGTGAGGGGAACGGTGCCTTGGAGCATTGTCTGTGGGGCAGCTCTGTGCCTGCAGTCAGAGCAATGTCTACACACAGCAAAAGGGGGGTGTAGAGCCAGCAAGAAGGGGGGTCCTGACCACCCTTGTGGGTTGTGGTTTCGGGAATGGGCTGGGAGGATCAATCCTTGACCCCAGTCATTAGCTCCAAGGACAGCTTGCATGTGAGATTTTGCAATGAAAGTTTGTTGGATGACACATATGCACAGCTGTTTTTATCCCTGGCTAGATGTGTACAGTAAGACAGTGAGAGAGTGAACAAGCAAGTACAGTATATGAATGCTGAAGCTAACCATGATGTTTTGACCAAATACTGTTCCACTCGGTCCCTGGATGTGCTGAATGAACTTTTGGCAGACTAGTTATCATATGTGATAACCCAGGAGACAAGGATCTTAAACTCCTTCTCCTCTACCACCTTCATACACGGAGACCATTCAGCTTATGCCTCAGAGTCGGAGGGAAGAGTTGTATCAAGGGAAACAGGTAGTCAACTCATATTCTGCACTCGGTGTGCTTTAAGATACTCTTAAAGGAAACATCCCTAAAGGTTGGGTTTGATAAAATCTTGTATCAGCAGAATATGAAATGTGGTAACTCTAGCAGAAAAGACAATTATATGATAGGGTTACATATGTGTAGGCAGAGTCTGGATTTAATTATTGTCTCAATTCTGCGTATCATTCCCTGCTGAAACATATCATATTTTCAGAAAGAGAGTAAAATAAATGTTTTAATTGTTACTCCTCTTCCTTTTTGGGTTCTCTTTGCACTCCTATGCCCAGGTCCTCATTTCACAAATACCCATCAGCTCCTGGACTTTCTAATTGTTTGTATTTCTGTACCGTGAGTATTGCAGGTAGCCAGTCATATGTTAGAGAGATGGGTTATGTCCAGCCTCGTACCAGGAAAAAGCTGGGTGTCTGAGCAGTGTTTTCATCTCAGGGGACAATTTGATTTAGATAGCTGAGGATTTTTCTTCGTTTTTCATCTAAAAACCCCCGGTGAAAGACTGAAAGTAAGCTATAAAGAGAGAAAGCAAATGGGAGATAAAAAGATAACTGAAAACACTGGATTCAATAAAGACCCAGCATTTCAACTGTATAGGTAGAATATGAAACTATACTGTCATATTGCATTTCAGTACTGAGCTGGCAAATCAAGGTCTGAGCTTGCTAATGCATTATATTGTATATGGGTGGCACGTAGTGACTTTTACTGGTTACCATAAAAGGGTTATCAGTAATATATTATTGCTAAGCCTTTTTAACCTTTGACGTGGAATACTTATGCTATTGATCACAATCACTCCCATGCCCCCATCAGTAATACCTTTATCACTCCCTAGCTGATAGCGGGAACCCAGATGCGCAAGGATGGTGAGCGCTTCTTTAAACTCTGAGTGCGACTGTATCCAGCTGGCGTTTGGGCTTGCAGCTCTTCCCTTGCTGTCTCAGGGTGTTTTCTCAATTCATGTAGGCTCCTGGGTGTCTGGTGTTTATTTAGCACCAGATTCCTCCAGGACTACTTTTTCTCCCCCACAATGTCTTTTCCATTATCAGTGTTTGCAAAGAGAGGTTGCTGACCTGATGGAAACAACTGGAAAGCACCAGTTGTGTGCTGGAATGGTGCATTTGGGAAGAGGATGAAGGGAAGCACTCCCATTCTTTCAAACACAAACCCTAAATAACACTTGAGGGTGTGAGACCCTGCAAATCCTTTTTCTCTTTTTTTTTTTTTCTCTACCCTGCTCTAAACTTTGGGATTCTTCAGAAGACTTTTAATGTTTGAAGTTTAGCAGCAATGACTTTTTGCCTACTTGTTGAATTGTAGCTGTCACAAGATCTTAAAAGAAAACAGAAGCATATATTATTGAAACGTCAGGCCTCTGATTGGCTTCATATGTTATTAATTTGACAAAAAATTCACCAATGATGTTGTAAATGAGCTTTTACCAACGAAGTAAGCTTCTAGTTCTGAAAAAGAAGTTTGCAGTTGGGTTTCTTCCCCCTTTAACTACAGTAAAATCTTAAAAAAAACCCAACCAAACAACAAATTAAAAATTTATATATATAAAAAATCAGCTTGCATGTGGAATGGAAACCAGATCTTTTCTGGATGATTTTGGCATGGCTATGTTTTGTCTGCATTTCTATCAGAAAGATACTGATGTTAAAATTGTGCCAATCTGAAATAAATTGTTGTAAGTCCGAGAATATCTTTATCAAAGTAAACACTAGACAGGCTCTCATGAGGACAGAGGTGATTGTTCTTTTGCATGGGATTAGCAGAGGGTTGAAAGTATTAATTTGCAGAGGGAAATGCCATTGAGGGCTCTAAACCTGAACTCTTAACTGTTGCAAAGAACAGGGTAAGGAAGTTAAGTTGCTCCTCACTCATTTTCAGGTAGAAGAGAAGAATTAGATGTACACATTCATTTGTCTGAAAAGAATGGAAATCTATCCTTCAATTTAAAATCAGTTTGTATAATTGATATTTTCATTGAATTGCATGGCACTTAAGCCTTGCATCCTGAATGACTCATAATTCAGAGACACAGACTGAGATAAGTTAAGCATTGTCATCTTATTGATTCATAAGCCATAATGTATATTTATTAAAATCTACAGTTGATAATTTCATCTGATAAATTGTGGAAGTAGTGGTCTCTGTCTCTGAAGGCTGGTGGACATGTGAATCATTTTTGATGTCACTTAACAGGGAGCATTCTATCTCTTGGCACTGAGTTGACGACTTATGTGGTAGTGACCTGCAAGCTGATTTAAGTGTTATGCTGCATTATCAGGAGCACAGTGGCTATATAAATTTTTCAGCATTACATGTTATCTATTAAATCAAGATTGTCAGGTTTATTTTTTATGCTTCAAGACTGTAAAAAAAATCCTATAGCCTATTATTAGTGCTTGTTTAAAACTTGAAATAAGTATGTTTAGGCTAAAAGTTTCAAGATGAGTATTTTAGAAACTAGGCTCTTGAATTCATTCTAAGTCATCAAATTAAACAGAGCTTGATTCTCAGAAGTACTGAAAAGCTGTGCTGAATTTATTAAAAGCTCTGGAATCTATGCCTGGGTTGATGTCCTCAGGATCAAATTGGAGAGAGTAGAAGAAAGGGCTTGACAGATCAGGGTACTTTCCCACAGAGAAATAGGAGAGAAACCCCAGAAAGACAGGAACAAGGGCAAAAGCAAGGGGCAACTGTAAAAGTCACCCTGACAGTTATGCGTATTTCCTCTCTTGATGCTGTTGAAAATAACTTCATATTCATTCCTTTAACAGACTGCATGTCATCTTTACTCCTTCAGGACTCTTGCTGTAGACTGTGGGGATTATTTATATCTCAATTTATTTCTCAGCCCATTGGCCATAATTAAAAATGGAATTTGGCTCTACAGAGCCCTCGCTGGAGACTTTCACCTTGTAGAAGAAAGGGGATTAGATGTGATGATTTACTGGGCTCGAGCACAGTCCCGAGTGTACTGTGGCACTGAGCCGAAAGCAAGTTGAAATGATATCCAGTCCTCTCTGGCAATGACTTCCACCATGAGCGGAGTAAATCCTATCCTTTGACTACACCCCTTTCTTGTTCCATCCAAATTTGCCCAAGCTCCTGATGTGTGTGGGCTTTTGGTAGCACAAAGTTACGGTTGGAGAAGGCAGTGGCTGCCTGCCAAGTCAGTGTGCCTTTAGGATGTTGGAATATATGCCTGTGTTTATGTTGTCATGATGAGCCTTAGGCTGTGCCTATGAAAAGTTCAGAAAATTATTTCTTACAGTCATCACACTCCATCTTTGAGAGGGAATTGGAAATGATGTTCAGAATCAGAGCTCTGGCATTTGATCGTTGCTCTGTGATTACTTTTCAGATTTTTAGGACCTTTTGGTACTAAAGCCAAAGAGAAATGCAGCCATAAATCTGGCAGAGGCTTGGCTTTGCTTGCTTTCTTCTTCCCTGTGAAGCCAGGGAAAATAAAAAGCAAGAATTATGTGGCCGTGCCCGTCTTCTACCACATTTTAAAAAATGCATATTTCTTTGAGGTGATCGTTCTGGGAGAGGACGTTGCAAGCCTGTTCCTTGTTAGGGTGATCTTTCAGGACCATGGTATCTTTTGAAACATCTCAAAGCGCCTTAATGCTTTCTTAGATGGTCTTAAAGGTGTGCTCTTTTTAGACTTCAAGTTCTTTGTCTTTGCTAGATACTAGTGATCTGTAATACCCTTGATTAAAAACCTGGCTTATTGATAACAAAACACCTTTTTCTTCAACTCTTGAGTGATGTCATGCAACATGCCTTGGAGGAAAAGATAAAAGATCCCTATGAGGAGGTACAGCTGGCCTACGACTATTTCTGTTGCAGGAGGGGATAGTGGTGGAAGAGTAATTTACTGGGACTGAAGTGTATTAATTTCTGCAAAAGCCTTATTGCAAAAGTTTCTTATGTCCAGAATGAAAAATGCTCTGAAAGAGAGTGAAGAAGACCCACCACTATGTATGATAACTGCTTGTGAGAAGAAGAAAACTAGATAGGATGGCTGATAGCTTGTGGGAAACCCAGCTTCAGGTCCCCAAGCTAGTTCAGTCACAATGAAAAAATTGGAGCAGTTTAGTGACATCCAGCCTATACAGAATGGATACTTATTACTCACTGAACCCTTGTTAGGCACTTATTTCTGTTGATAATGTGAACTTCTTGGATGTTGCACTTATTTTAATGTCCTCTATATTTTTTTCCATTAATGAAACTGTGCCTTCCATGTGCTTTTTCATGATGCAGAAGTGTCTTTAACCTTTCATGCATCCTCAAAGCATAGCAGTGGCATGGTGAAAAACAGTGAATACATGTAAAAGCTGCTTGTGGAAGTTATTTCTTTTGGCAAATCCATTTCATTAGGGCCATGTAACTGATACAAAAACGAACACATACAGTTTCTCTGACATGAAGGATTTTTTTTTAGTCTATCTGAAACTTGATTGTCATTGCACCCTTTGACTTCCTTTTAGAAATGTAGAATACTTAAAAGCAATCTATGGACTGTGTCATGAGTATACGATTGTAAGTGGTGGTACATTTGGGTAGACTGAAAGAGAAATAAACTGGGTGTATTTCCAACCTAAAATAGTACTTCTCCAGATTGCATCTGGGCAAACATTCATTATTCTCATTATGTGCTTACATCCCAGGCAGTCTGTGGTGTACCTGTGAGGCAGAATGATCTTGTGTCTGTCTTACTGAGGCAAACCCCACAGAATGTCATCTTTTTGTTTGTAGGATTGAGAGCAGAAGGGACTGAACGTGTGGCAAAATCAATAACTGGGTAGTATTCATACTTTCATCCTTTAATTAAAGACAAGTGGGCATGTAAAATATATTTCCCCAGGGCTGTGGTGAGGGAATATCCACACATGTAATTAATCTAGCTGCTGGAAGTCACAATTTCACCACTAAAATGAAGCAGAAATAGACACCAGCCAACAATATGGGCAAGCTCCAACATTCATTGAAGTCAATGGGAAACTTGTCTTTTGACTTCAAAGGGCATTGGACTGAAGCCTGCAAGATCATATTAAAACACTCAGAAGTCATTAAGCACTTATTCTTGTCATACCACAGTAACAGAGCTAGGAAACTATAGGTGGATTTTAATTTAACCCACTCCCTATACTTTAATTGTTCTGTGTTTGCACAGTTGGTGGCATACAGTTGGATTAGGTGGCGACTTGCCTGATGATTTACTGTGTTTCACTGTTGCTCATGGTATGCTTTTTTCAATAGTCTTGTTTCTTTGCACGTGTTCTCCTTGTGCGCTGATATCATCTTCACTTAAGTTACTACATATGATTTTCTGTGAGAGCAAAGCTAGTAGCTTCTGTGAGTTGTAGGACTGTTATTTAGTAATCTTGATATGGTGCAGTCATACTCTGAGGGTACAACCATAGAAGGGGCTGAAGATGTTAGCTTCTCTTCCCCTGAGGGCATCAGTAGCATCCTGGAGGGTACATGATCCTTTTAATGGGATGAGGAAGGAGTCACAGAGCTGCCTGCTGCCATTGCCACTGCTACAAGCAATGCATGGTCTAAACTTCATGTGCTCTGGGCTGCTGCTGGGCAAGTGTTAGTAACAGGGGAGGGAATTCAGGGGCTGACTGGAAGTGTTGGGGTGCAGGAGGGTAAATGTCATCCAACCTGGCCTCTGCTGTTACTCACCTCACTAACTGGTGATTTGGGACTTCGGTTAGCTACTGATTTTTGTCTGATTTCAGAGATCTGTGGCCCATCAACATATTAGAGCAAATGATTGCCTTGAAACAGATCAGATGGGGTGCTCAAAGTCAGTTAGAGCCCACATTTCCCACATCTGGAAGATGCAGTTTAAATTGCATTCCATCTCAATTTCTTGTTCTGGCTGGCAGGCTGTGTTCAGAGAAGCCCACTAACTGATGCATGTCAAAGTTGAGAGTTGACCCATTTGAAAATTTGTGCTTACTTATGATGTTTATATATTGTCTCAACTTTGCATGCACTGAATTCACACTAAGTTTTTAAGTAGCTAAAATTTCACAGAAATGTTTGTCTATGGAAAGGTAGTGTATTTGCTACTTCTGTTTTCTGGTAAATCGTTTCTTGGAAGTCAGGACTGAACAGAGCACAAAGCATTTTGTCTTTGCACAGCAATCTGGCTTTGAGCATTTCATGTTGTGACAAACCTATGAGTTTAGTGGCTTGGGCTTCAACAAGAAGAAAAGATAATAATAAGAATTCATCCTATCAGACGAATAATGTGGCACCATTTATAGAGAATCATTTAGGTTGAAACAGACCTTTACGATCATTGAGTCCAACCATTTACCTAGCACTGCCAAGTCAACCACTAAACCATGTCCTGGAGTGCCATGTCTACACATCTGTCAAATACCTTCAGGGGTGGTGACTCAACCACTTCCCTAGGCAGTCTGCTCCAATGCTTTGTAACCCTTTCACAGGGAAGAAATTTTTCCTAATATCCAATCTAGACCTCCCTTGGTGCAACTTGAGGCCATTTCTTCTTGTCCTATCACTTGTTACTTGGGAGAAGATACCCACACCTACCTGGCTACAACCTCCTTTCAGGGAGTTGTAGAGAGCGACAAGGTCTCCCCTCAGCCTCCTTTTCTCCAGGCTAAACAACTCCAGTTCCCTCAGCCACTCCTCTTAAGACCTGCTCTCTAGACCCTCCACCAACTTTTTTGCCCTTCTTTGGACACACTCCAGTACCTCAATGTCTGTCTTGTAGCAAGGGGCCCAAAACTGAACACGGCACTCAAGGTGCAGCCTCACCAGTGCTGAGTACAGGGGGGTGATCAGTTCTCTAGTCCTGCTGGACAAACTGTGTCTGATACAGGCCCGGTGCTGTTGGCTGCCCTGGCCAACTGGGCACACCACTGACTCATATTCAGCCTGCCTCACAGTCCATCTGGTCCAGTGGAGCCTAGAAACTGAAAAATCTTCTTCCTTTATATACTGAAAATGTTACTGTGCTCAGAGTGGGGGCAGCTGAGAGTCTTGCTTTCAGAACCATGCTGGAAGATGGCTTTTCTTGCCCTTGCATGTCTGTAGCCTTATTTTATAAGCAAATTGGTATCTCTAGTCGTAAATTTATTTCATTGATATTGCAAAACAACAAGGCATGATGTAGGGTTTTTTTAATGTTTAGAGCACACTGGAGGAAACCTCAATCAAAGATCAGGATATAGAAACCTCAGAGGCAAAGATTTAGTATTTGCTTCCACATTTTGCAGGACTAATGAAAACACATCCTAATTTATTTTATTTTTAAAGGAAATGCCTTGATTTTACTGAAAACAGTTGCTTTACAGGTGTGGTGAATATGCCAGCAATTCAGTGGAACCACAAGTAGGCCCCAAAAGAATAACTAATTTTTTGTTGACATTTAACATTTTTCTGACTTGCGTAGTTATAATGTGCTTATTCCTGTTTGGCATAGGAGTAGAGAAGCTGCTTCCCAGCAGTGCTGAATTCAAAAAATAATTTATTAATTAATTGTATAATTGCTGTATATAAAAATGTGCTTGCCTGTATGCATAGGTGAAATCTGTTTTCTTTTGCAGAAAAGAGTCAAAGACGTCATATCTCCAATTGTATTTGAAGCTGCATACAGCCTTGGGGAACATGTAATAGGAGGAGGAAAAGAGGACAAGGAACTGCCTGCTCTCAAGCCCATCCTCCGTTGGAAGAAAGGACAAAAGATAGCACAAAGGAATCAGGTCAGGTTTGGACCATGTTATTTCCCTAGAAGGCCTGTGGCTCTGACAGCAGAAGTCGTTGCCAAGCTCTGGTCTATTTGTACAGTACCTACTATTGCTGATGTCAGTGCTGCTCCATGATGTAGTAAAAGACTTGTGCTGACAAAGTTGGGCAATACAAAGTGAGGTCACTTGTTTTTTCAAGGTGCTTGTGCTGTGAAAGAGGAGACTTGAATAATGGAAAGGATAAGAAAGCTCCTGCTCTTTCTTGTTCTTTCCTTTTGGTAGGAGACTTTCATGAGAGCTTTGGCCTTGGCTTTCTTGCCAGAGGTTCCAGGAGGGAGCACAGGAATTTGCCGGTCTCCATAAGGGGATAACAGTGAACAGAATAAAGAAAATTATTTCCTGGCCATTGTCCTCTCTTTCTTGAGAGCTCCTCACATGCAGTCATGTGGCAGGAGAAACACGCTCCTGCTGTTATTATTGTGGGATGTGCTGTGGTAAAATAGGGTACGTTTGTTTCAAAGAAAGTAGGTGCAGCCATATGTTTATTAGGATCCTATTTTGCTCTGTTTCAGTGCAGAAAACCCTCGTGTGTTTAAGTTTGGTGACAGCAAGAGAAATCCCTTACATTTTGAAACACCTGCCATTAGAAAGTAGAGATCTTTCCCTCCCACTCCAAAACTATTACCAAAGGAAATGAAATGTATGTGATTATGCCACCTTTCTTGTATGTCTGTCTTGACCTCACTAGTATCTTCCGAAAATGTTGGCCAGTTTTCTTAGGCTTTGACAGGAGTGATCCAGACAGTACTTATGAAGGTATTAAAAGCCCTCAGGGACCATGAAAGCAAGCACTTGTGTCAAGGAGAGAGATCCCATTAGTTACCTTTTGAAAGCCTCTAGTCTGAGTACATTCCTTTTAGGTGCAGGACAGTCTGCTTAAGGAAGGAGCCTGCAGGACAATTTAACCTCCCACTGTGCCAGGACTGGAGCATCCAACCATAAAGCTGGAGGCTCTGCAGGGAAAACAGACTACTTCTGTGGCTTGCAAAACTTCTTGTGTGTGTGTATGTGTCAGAATTGCAGGATAATTTAGTCTTGGAAGGACCTTTGTAGACCTAGTTCCTTGCTCAAAGCAGAACCAATTTAAAAGTTAGATCAAGTTGCTCAGGGTTGCATCCAGTCAAGTTTATTTTCCAAAGCATGCTTTTACAGAGTTACGAGCTGGCATTGCATCTGAATAGGAAATTACTGGGGTTTTTTAAAAAACCTGTGAAAAGTCTGTCTGGAGTCCGAGGCTTTTAGCAGTGGATTGTTAGATCTGTTCTTTAGCCCTGGGAAGTTCATATCTATTAAGTGACTTTTGCATTATCACCTGTAGCATTACTTTCTGATGCTGCTCTAAGGATATGTTACCGTGCTGACACTGCAGGTCCCTGAATGCTACTCAAAGTAATAGCTGAAACACCAAAAGAGAGAGGCTTCATCATATGCCTGAGCATTTTGAACTGTATTTGGCTGTAATCCTTGTACTTAGAGAAATGGGTAATCCTTCAAATATGCTTTATTTTTATAAATGTACAAGTGAAAGATGTTTCTAAGGATCACTTATTTTGATGAAGAGGAATTGTGTAGCTGATAAATAACTCACTGTTGTATTGTTGCAAACACGATGGGAATTTGTAGAGAACTTTGGAATTTGAGTAGTGTGAGCGAGTGTTACATGAATGAAACTGCTCGCATGCTTTAATACTGGATTCAGACTCAAAAGGTCACATCTTGCCCTGCAGGCATAGTCTCAGATCAATATTAAAATACCTAAATGCTGAGATTATAGAGAAGAAACAAAAATATGTTGGGAATTTCCCTGACTTGTTTTCTTGTGTAATTTGGATGAGAGGCAGCCAGTTTAACAATCCCTTCCCATTTGCTTTCCAGATGTTGTTCACTTAGTTTAGTAAGAAAAGGATTTTGACACGGGGCTGGGGTGTGCCTGCAAGTGTGCTTTCAGCTAAGGAAGTGGGCAGAGCCTCAGTTAGTGTGCAGTCATGGTGACAAAGTCCTGGGAGTAGCCTCAAGGCATGGTGGTGGTGTCTTCAAAGACCAATTTCATGAGAAAATCAGAGCACAGCATTCTTTTTCAGGGTTCTTGCCTTGAAAGTAGAAATAGTTTTTAAAGGCCAAAAGGGATATTAGGAACTGAAGTTTATGTAATAAAGGATTTAAATCTTCAAAGAACCTAAATGATTCTGGAGGGACCTTACATTTTTGTAAGTCCAATTCAATGCAGATTTAATGGGCTCTGTTTTCAGAAAATGCAGAATGGGTGAGGGCAGATGGACACAGTGCTAGTACTGAAGTGTTTTAAATAGTTAGTGGTGTGTGGTTTTCAAAAGCCTTAGATCCTGTTAATCCAGTAAGAAGCAGCATTTTGAAATACTGTATCTGTTGCTTCAAGGCACCCTTAGGACAGTGTTAGATGTTGATGCTTTGCTAAAAAAGCATAGGCTTTTATGGATATCCTGAAATAAAGAATAGCTGTAGAAATGGGAGTGAGCCATGACTGGGCAGGAGAGAGGGAGACTCCCACCTTTCAAGATCCTACTGTAGGTCTGCTAGACCTACTTGAAAAGCCGCACACCTTGCAAACACGTGGGCTTCACAGTCACCTAGGTACAATTTTATTTAAACTAGAGCGATGTTAAGGCTGAAGTGATGGCTTTCACTGGGATTTCCATTTCTCATGAAACAGACATTCCCTGAGTGCATGCCTGACTTCCCAGCAGGAGTGTACAGCCCTATGTGCCACAAACAAGATGCCATCAAGTAGCCTCTTGACTAGGAGATCATACTGAGCACATCAAGTTCTTCGTGGTCTTTTGCTCCAATGCATTAAGTAGGCAGTCTGGAAAATAGTGTCCATGGACACCCACCATCAGGAAGGTGTCTCCCTCTCTGATGATGTAATCACAGAGAAGGATTTTGTTGGATATTAATCCTTTGAATTCGTATTGCACTGCATGCGAGAGATCAGCGTGGCCTGGTACTAATAACTTAGACTGATGCAGAGATAGAGTATTAAAGGATTTAGGATTTCATTCAGAATGCATGTATTTATTGGTCACCCGTGTTTCAAAAGAATTCAAGTTTTACTGTAAGACAGTGTAAAATGTTTGCACTTAAACCTACAAAACCCAATAAAACCAAACCTTGACTGTTCAGTGAAGATTATATTCCTAAATGAACTGTGCTCAGAACAGTCAAATATGGTAAATAATTTCAATGTCTGATGCATTAAAGAAAATTAACTGAAACTTCCTAATGAAAAATCATGCAATTGTCAGATTTCATGCTTTGGCTATTTCTTTTGTAAGCAAGGAGACTGATATTTTAAAAAAAAAAAAGTAATAATAATGTAATTAAACTGGGCTGAGGGACTGTTTGGCCCAGGATAGAGTAACAGTTGATTTCGTACAGACTTAATTATTTTTTTGGTTCTTGGATATGCTCATCAGAAACTATGGTTGCTATAGCATTATGTAATTATTTGTGGTAACAAAAGCAAATACTTAAAGATTAGTGTACATATCTATTGATAGATGCCTCAGCAATTTATACAGTTGCTGAGTGGAGGCTGGTTGTGTCGAAGATTACAGCTTTTCAAGTTGCAAGTGGCTAGCTGCCTCAATTTTGCTCAAACAGAAAATCTCTTATGGGTCAGATTGGGTGGGTGGGGGGAAATTATTTTTTGAGTGTGCATTAGGAACTTTAAAGCTTCCCACCCTAATGATGACTTTTCATTAGCTTCTTTGTTGACTCCCAAATCCAGTTGCTACCTCCATCCACTGGAAAAAACTAGTAAGTCTCCTTACTTCAGGGAAATTAATGTGTATTTAGAACTTGGTTTGGCTTAGTTCACCATAAGTGGTTTGTACTATAACATTTATTTTTGTATACCCACTGTATAAATACATGTCAACCAAGAAGGAGAAAGATCTCCTGCCAGATACAGTGGGGATTTGTTCCTAGTAGTATCCAGTAATGTATCTTAGCGTTCAAAAGGTGGTATGCTAGAATTCTGCCTGTTCTAAATACTGTAATAAAATCACCTGCTGTTATGTGGATGGAGACACCATTTTGTTATAGGAAAATGTTCTCAGTAGATTTAATTGCGTCAGTGTCTTCAGCACTTTGAGAATCGCCTGCCATAAAACTGCGTGTAAGTTATGAGAGACCGAAAATGTTTAGAATGTTCTGTTCCCAGCTGTTCTGCCACTGACTTGCAGTGAGAATTTGGGTACATTTCTGTACCTCTGGGTGATTGAGACACCACGTCTCTGGGATAAACTTCACCTTTTAAAAGCAGAGAACTGTTTATTGGAAATACTTGTGTTGGAAAAGCTGGTTGAGTATTTGCCCATAAATTGTCTTGGTTGGCAGGTACAAGAAAGTATAGGAGAGCTTTTATGGAGCTGAATTATGAACACCTTTAGTGATTTTTTTTTTTTCTGTTCGCTGCACAAAAAATGCCTTTCTCTATTTCAAACTTGCCTGCTCTCCCTGGATCTTATCTGTCATTGCTATGTCATCAGGATATGGACAGGCCGAAATGTGGTGGCCTTATACACAGCATGATCTAGGTTTGTCAGTGATGCCTTCTTCAGAGCAGAGATCCCTGTCTGCCTGCTTGAGTCAGGTCACATCTCTGCCAGCAAACTGAGCTGTGCCTGCCCAGAGCATTTCTAGGCATTGGACTGACAACTCTACTCTTGTATGCTGCTGGAACAGCTCTTGGCATGATTTTAGCGTGTGCCAACTACTGCAAACCACTCCCAGACATGGGTCAGGAGTTGGGATTCCCCTGTCTGGGAGGCCAGGGCAGTTTAATATACTGGTACAGATGATGCTTTAGTACCTTAGTTATACCTGCGAGCAGCTGGATAGGTGGAAAGTCTGAAGATTAACTGACTTACACCCAGGCACCTAAGAAATCTTTGGGAGACTGCAAGAGTCAGCCTAATTGCCGTGTTTTAGATGGTACTTTTTGCCACTCTTTTTCCTTCTTGGGCAGAGCAAGCTCACAAATTATCTTCTGCATTTATTCTTGCAGAGGTCCACCATGTGCCACCCCTCCTGACTAATTGCCATTGTTTTCCCTTCAGCTGGGGTGGGATTGCTGAAAGCAGTGATTTCCACTCCTCCCTTTGCCATCCCTTTGGTGGTGTCTGTCTTTTGCTCTAGACAAGTTTGGTCAGAGTTGGTGCTGAACTGGCAGGGACTGGGTGCTGTTCGTGCCAGGAAATGTGGAAAGGGCCCACCCTGAGTATGTACTGGATTAGTCAGAGTATTGTATTTGCCTGCTTTTTTGTTGCTGAATGGCAATAGAGAGGAAAGATTTACAAGTCTGGAAAAGATTCAGAACTGAGCAAGAACAGCAGGTGTCCAGATGTATTGTACCTCTGAAACGTTTATAATTAGCAAACTCACTGAAGTAAGAATGAGTGGAAATCACTGCCTCTGATTCTATGCATGTTTCTTAAGCAACAACAGGCTTGGCCGGTAATTGCCTGACTTGTTCGTATCCTTGTTTAACCATCGAGGAAAACCAAAATAACTGAGAAATGTGTAAGACCTGGTTTAATCCCCAGGTTTACATGTCATGGGCTTCCTAAAGAACAATAGCCAATAACATATGCTAATGCACAAGCACACACACACACACATAAACCTTTGTGTCTTGGCGTATGTACTAGGGGAGGGTCAGAATACAGGGTGATCTTGCCTTAGATGGTAGGATGTGGATTATCTGATTTAGTTTACAAGTTCTTCAAATAAATAGATAGAGAAAGCAGAGATGTTCATGTAAGCATTTGCAAGCTGTACCTTACCTTAAAATCCTGCTGTAATTGTTATTATGTTTTTATATTTCTAATTACACAGTTGTGTAATGAGCAACAATTTTTTTTTTTTACTCTTGTGTTAAAATGTTTAAGTATAAAAGCATCCTAGGTGAAGAAGATTAATCTTATGGTTCCACTTTTAGTAGTGGAAATAAGTTGTAGAGTAGAAAACCTTCTCAAGGATCATTAAAGAACCCTCTTGAGATGATATAATTGAATTATTCTCTGGTTGTCCAAAATAAATGGAAGACCATTTAAGACAAGACAGGAAATATATTGAGAAATGTGCTGCAGAAATCCATCCTATAATGGTATTAGGAGATGGGACAATTAACCCAATAGGCCTTTCCCATCTATTGTTCTATGAATTTATAAGGTCTGAAGTCTTGGAAAATGAGAACACTATTTGGGTGATTTGAACTGTTAATGATTTAAAAAAGAAAAAATTGCCTCAGCCTGCAAAATGAGTCAAACTAGAAATCTAATAAAGCTCTAAAAGGCTAGAAGTGTATTTCTGCTGCCATCAATTGTAGTTCTTCACCCCAGGAGAATATGAGGACAAAAGATTGCATTGTTAAATCCACTCACTGCTGTAAGGAATAACTAATACACATGCTTATTAATTTATGCTTGCCTTCAGTAGCTAATAGGTTTCATGCCAGGTCTTTTCTACCTGATTTCATTTGGGAGTTCCTCTTCCCCTTAAGTTTGAGCGTCTTCTCTCTTCCTTAGCTTGGTGCTCAAAAACATTTTTTAAAATTCCTGAAAGCAGGATGCAGCTGAAATAAGGGAGAAATAATTGCATTTGACCTTAGATGGCTTGAGAAGCAGCTGGTCATGATCTGTTGGCCCAGAGTCTTCCACTCAGTAAAGGGGATGACTTCCCCTGTAGCGTTCCCCAGCTGGAGAAGTGTGACTTACATGGCTGCACCCTTACTAACGTAGCAAAGCAATTATTACTGGCCAGTTTCTGTTTTGTTATACTAATGCACTATGAATGAGCATCTGTTTTCTTTGCATGGAGACATGCTCTGATGAAGCCTACACAGAGCTAGGGGACCTTCCTGCAGCTAACCTTGGTCCCCTGCAGCACGCACTACCAGCATGGCCCTTTGGTTTCACAGCAAGGTTCTTCTGAACGCTTACTGCTCCCCTGGCATTCCTGCCTTCATTGTGTGTTCGCTTCGCCACTCACGAGGGGCAGTGTGGAGATCGTGCATTCTTATTTTGGCCAGCACATCTGATGAAATCCTGGAAAGCTTTTCACAGTATTAATTGCTTCTCTAGTGGGAATTTAAATCAGCCATTTTGCACTTGGCTCGGCAGGATATGTGAATGGACCACTTCCATGAGTAGTATAGGGAAGTATGGGATGTCTGGCAAGAGTCCCTCATTATTTCTGCTGTTGTGGTCAATAGATCTGTAGGTAATAGCTTTGTTTTCCAAAAAGACCAAATAATAAAGGTCTAAAATCAGGCTCCTGTACATAGGGTTTTTTCTAACTTAAATCATTCTATGATTCTATATTTAGGTACAATCTGAGTGATTGATTCATAAGGCTCTATAAAACAGAAAATAGTTCCTAGAAAAGGCACTGAGATTTGCTTACAGCTCATTACTCATGGATACCGGATCACATATTCTGATCCCTAAATAAGGACCCAGAAACTCAGCTTCACCAGATAACATGGTAATAGACATATAGTGACAAGATCTAAAAAGTAAGAATTGTTATAATAAACCCCCTTACCCTGCATCTTTAAATAGATGTGCTTTTGTGTTACTAGTATGATCTAATTGTTAAGTTATTCCTGCACATTCCATAGGATATCTTGACAGTTTACAGGAATTCAACATAGACACTGGAATACTGGATTCTCGATCCAGATTATTGTGCATAACCCAAGGTATCCTGCTGAAGTACATGGTACAGTTCATGAAGTTAAAGGAATGCATCCTGGGTTCCTGAAGGCCTGCTCTGCCACCTTTTGAGAGGTGCACTGTCAACTTCTTGTAGCCTGATGTGTCAGGAAGTCATTAAAGGCTCAGAGTGAATCACTGTTCTCTTATCCAGAGCATAAAGCAGCATGCTTTCAGGGGTTATTTTGAGAATACTGTTTCTCCCCCTTTGTTTCAAACATTGTCCTTCAGCTGTCACTTTCCCTTTTCTGTGAAAGTATGGGCACAACTCTTACTGGCACACAGTCCTGGCAATCTCCCAAGGTCCTGATTGCATATTTTGGCTACGACCTGAAATTTCCATGTACTTCCCTGAATTTTGTGAGGTTGAATGTCTTGTATTATCTTTTTTCTTTGTTTATTGGATAATTTCCAGTATCTTCCATGGGCAGGAGTGGCATAAGTACAGGGGGGTTTTGTTTTCTGTTTCCTGTTCTCTTCCTTACTCCCAGAAACGAAAATGTGTTTAATTTTTGAGAGCAATTGAAAAAAAGTGAAGCAATTTAGCAAGTTAGATTTGAAATCCTAAATCACCTTCATCTGAGCAGAGAACTGGCATTGTTAGGCTAAAGACCAGCTCCTTCTTGCTTGTCTTACCTCCTAGCAGCATTCCAAAGCAGTCCGCCATCAGTGGGAAGGAAAAGAAGAGTATCTTCACCCCCACTATCTAGCAATTTTGTGCTTTAGGTTTCTTTAGGGTGCAGAAGCTAGGCCTTCATCCTTCTACTACTTCCTGTAACATTTATCCCTGGCCTTTACTACAGAATATATAATTTAAGCAAGAGACAGAGTGAACACTAAGGTTCTTGTTCTGAGCCCCTGATATGAGTGCCTGTCTAGACACGTCTTCTTCCTTATTAGCTGGCTCCATGTGTCTCTTTACTGTACATGTAACTGCATACAGATGTGCCCATTCACTCTTTATGATGAGTATCTCTTAATGTAGGCTTTTTGGGTCCTTCTCTGGAGGACATGGGCAACATCCACCTCCACTAACCTTTCATTCCCTGCCCTCCCAAGAAATGTCATCTTTTCTACCCAGAAAAGTTGCCAGACAGAATTTGAGAAAAACCCTGTTTGCCCAGGGTGTTTGGTAGCCTGGTGGGAGCGGCTACCGAGCACTTCTTCATAGCTGCTGGGGAGCAGCAGGGGAGAGCACAGAGAGGAACTGCGGACCTTGGAAATGCAGGATTTGCTACGTGCTTTGCTGTGGATCTGGTGATTTCAGGAAGTCTGACAAGACTCATTGTGCATGCACTTTACATTAGCTTTGTGTTTGTACAATAGAGATGTGTCCTAGAAACACTGAGGTTATCCTGTCCCTGCTACTGAGCAAAAGCACATCTCTTTCTCTGCCGGAAATGCCAGACAAAATTGCAGTGGCTTTCAGATAAGAGATGCAGCTGTGTTTCTCATTCAGGACAATTTTTGCCCCTTCCTCCCAACTTGAATTTTTTTTTGTCTGTATTTTTAATGTAAAGAAACTTCCTGACCATCTCTGATGTATTCAAAGCTGTGAGGTACTTGGCACAAAATAAGTGGAATCCAGTAAAAATCAACTGAATTTCGCTAACGCTACTGTTCAGAATTGCTCCCCTTCACTCTGGGTAATAGTAACAACTGGAAGAATTATGAAGCGTTTCCTTAGTGCAATGAATTTGTTTGATCCTACTTCCTTTTTTCCAGGTCTGGGTAATGCATGCAGCCCCTTGGTTATCTAATTCAACAGTTCTAATATGTAAAGAGCTCTATAAATCCCTAACTCCGGTATTGTAATGCTGAAACCACTTTAAGGATTGCTTAGAGTTAAAATTAGTAGAAGTAGTAATATTGTAGTAGGGCCTGTGCATATCCCAGGAATGGACTGCTGCTCTAACAAGATGCTAGTGTGTTAGTCTGTGTTAGTCTGGCCCAAAGAGATCACAGCCCAAGTAAGGGAACAGTAACAGAGTATATAAGCAGTGTTCACAGATGTTATGATGACTTGCAGTGTGTTTACTCCGTAATTCTTTAGGGGGGATTTGAACAGGCTGGAATTAGTCAACTGGAAAGGCAACAGGCTGGGGAAGGGGAGGTTTGAGATAGCAAAGAAAAAAATTAGTGGAAGTAGATTGACTGTGAAGAAGCTCCAGGGTTGAGGCTCTAGCAGGCTAAAAAAAGAGGTGGAGTAGAGTCATGGCAGCCTCTATCCAGACCAGGGAAATGGTGGAAGATAGCAAAATAATCTGTAGATGTAATTAGCTTGTAAAGGAAGTGGGCTGTTGAACCAGCTGTGGCTGTATCAGTAGGTCCTGGCAGCTGGCTGGACTGAAAATCATTTCTTCCCCCAGAACCAAAAGGATTCAAGATCTTTCACAGAAGCAAAGGGTTCACTCCTGCACAGTTATGAGGGATTCATCATCCTTGTTTCTTTGTTCTGTCCCAGTGCTGTGTAGGAACTTGGGTTTCTACGGGGTAACAAAATGCTCCCAGTCTCTTTTGAAGTAGCTTACTGGCTACTGCTTGGTATGATGGAAGTAGTTTTGTTCATTCGTTTGGAGAACCACAACTGTAGATTTAGTAACAAAATTCCAGCTACATTATGTAGTTACTTAAATATACTTACAGTACTTTATTCTTTGAAACATGCAGGTCGTATCTTTAATCATTCAGGTTGCTTTGCCAAGATTTCTGCAATGCAAACGGGAAACTGTCAGGCAAGAATATTTTTACAGTTTGTTTCTTCTTTCTCCTCTGGAGGTCAAACAGTCTTTCCTATATATAGCTACTACACTGGTTGAGGATTAATTCTGAGAACTTTTGAGACTATACCTCTGAAACGTGCCATGTTTTGAGAGGGATACCTTGTGCCAGTTCCTGCCTCGGGGCTCTTGTCCTTTAGTGTGGTTGTCTATATTAAGGACAAAGGGTGAGTTTAGCCCTTGTCTTTAAATCCTCAACAATATCCACTTTGGAGATGCTGAGAAAGCAAAAGCTGGGAAAGGAAAATGAAAGGGTGATGTAAATAGTCCCAAATGAACTGGCTGCCTTTTATCTATCTTCTTTTTTCAAAGCAGTATGACCAACAGCATAGTTTGATATGTGCTAGTCACCAATTAACCTCATAAAGGTCCGCTCCTTTTTGAACAGCTCTGGCAATACAGAAAAAGGAGAATAAGCTGCCTCTTTAGCAGAGAGCCTTCCTGAACAGAAGAGGACCAGAAATCTCCATGCCCTCTGGGTTTAAGATGCAAAGTCTGTCTCTAGTGCTGCTGCAGTTGAGTAGAGCTCAAAGTATTAGCTCTTACATTCCCTGCCCCATCCCGGTTCCTACGTGTCTTGAAACCTCTCAGACCATTCTCTCTCCCGCACAGTTTCGCTCTGTATGTGTTTATAGACTGAAATGTATTTACTTTTATCACCAAAGTCACAGAGCCAAACCTGTGGAAAGGAATATTCATATTAAAGGGAAAGACCAGTGAAGTGTTAGGGTTCCTAACAGAACAGTGTTGGTAACCCTCATTTTGGGCATTTGTCCTTTGCATTTTTGGTAAGCTGAAGAGTATTACAACTCTGAAATTACGAGCCGTCTAGGCTGAAAAGCCTAGTCATCTGTTCAGAAAGGTATTGATCTCTGTTCTCAATAGCAGGGGAAAGTAAACACTATCTTGATGCCATTTAGGTTTCTTGGGGGACAGAAATATGTTCCTGACCTCTTTTTTTACTCACTGGTGGCTGCCTTGTTTAACTGTGACAAAATTCCGTAGTGATTTATTTTTGCTGCTTAAATAGTAGGTCTGTGTCTGGTTGTCTGTTTTCCTTTCACAGCTCCTAGTTTTATCAATCTGTTAAATTTCTTAATACTAGAGTTCACAAGATTGACAGTGGTTCCATTATTTGAAGATATCACTGGTACATAAGCCTTTCTCATTTTCTGTTGCTTGCAGAATAGGTGCTTTCTACCATACATAAAATCTTTTTTTTTTTTTTAAATAGTTTTAATTCCTTGTCTTTAATATAGCTGATGAATCTCTTTGGCCCAAGATTTCCTTACTTGCAGCTCTTAGTATTGAAGAGTTTCATCAATACTTTCTGTTTCATTGTCATACTTGTGTGTTGAGAAGAGAAATAGGAGTTTCAGAAATATTGTGTGAGAAGTAATTCTTGTCAGATAAAAACTGGGAATGGTTTGAGGAAAACCTCTGAGAGAGTCTGATTTTGGTGAAACTTCTTGTTTGTTCAAAAAAAAAAAAAAAAGGTTCTGATGAAGATGGGGTTTGCCTACCTTTGAATTTCCTTAACACTCACACCAGCTATTTGGTATCACAGATTTTGGTGTGTGTGTTTTGAGGTTTGATTTGGTGGTTTTGGGGGTAGCTTTGGTTGGTTGTTTTTCTTGTTTGGTGGTTGTTTTTTCTTGAATTTTTCTGTTACTCTTTTCATGTTGTAACAGTTCTTTTTCTCTGTTTTTCACAGACTGTTTTTGAGAGGAACTGTCAGTCTGATGACTGTGCTGCTGATTTGAAACTTCAGGGTAAATTATTGCTGTCTAGGTGAGTAGGTGAACTTGGTGAACTCTTTTTGTCTTTTTCTTTCTCACACACTAGTACGCCATTCATTTTATGTATGATGGCATTGAAAATCAAAATAAACACAGATATTTTACATCCAGACTAGAAGAAAAATTATGATTGTATCACCTTTAGCACAGCACCTTCTCAAGCTGTAGCAGAATCTGTATTCCTGTGGTAGCGGACTCTGTGTGCATAGAGGCAAGAGAACTTCACCTTCCTAATCATGATAGACAAAACCAGAGGGGAAAAAACCAGTAGAGTGGAGAGGGGCAGGGAAAGTAAAGCTGCATGCCCTAATCAAGTACCAATGTGAACAGTCTTATTTTTCAAAATCAATAAAATACTGTTCATGACGTTTTAGGACTAAAACTGCATTCAGAAAAGCAGTTTTGTTAACATTAAATGTCATATTGAAGGTTAAAAAAACCCTTTGAAAAGGACAAATTATCTTCCTCGAATTGTACTTTTCTGTATCTGAACTTGCATAGTTTTGCCAGCTCTCCTAAAATACTACTCCCCTTTGTCAGATTCTTTTTCGTAGTGATTTGGGGAGGGGTGTCTGATTTCACTTTCTTTTGGGATAATAAACTTCATCAAATAGACCAGAGGTGAAATTTATGTTCTGTCCCTTGTGACTGGCATTCCTAGGAAAATGCCTATTGTTTTGCCAGGATGTAGTTAATTCAATTTTGAGATAAATCAAGCTAAAGGTGAACCTTACACATTACTTCTGTTTCCCCCTTTTTCAGCATTTTTAGCACATTTTCAGAGATGGAAGTGCTGATGCATGTTATTTAATTGTGTGCCAGAGGTTTTGCTGTTTGGAGATGCTTTCTGTGAAATGCTTTGTGTTCAAGTCTGGAAAGAGAGGGGAGGAGAGTCCCCTGCTTTAGAGAGGGGGTGGGGGGAAAGTTATAGGAGATACGCATACATTTTATGTAAGTCAACAGCATGCTGTAACTGTACTTGGAGATGAAACTGAACCAAAGTCAAGTCTGAGAAGTTATGGACTTCTCCAGACACGACTGAAGTCCATAGGAATGTTCTGAGGGGTTGGCTGGGAGTAGGGTTAAGTCTCAGGTTGCAGAGTCCGAGCTTTGACTGCGATTAGTCTGGATTTTTGACCTTCTGCTCAATCTTCATCACGAGCAAATGTGTTGAGAGCTGGAGACATGTCTGCGCAGACCGGGGAGGCCATTTGAAGGATTTTATTCTGCAGCTGAGGAATAATCAATAAAAAGTAAGGGACAAGTCCTGAAAACTTGTCAGTCAGTTGTAGTCACAGCAGTAAGAATTGTATTCACAATTGGCGCATTAGACTGTTTATTTTTATGGCTGCTGTTTATGTTATCTTGGCTATTCAAAAGTCACAACTGTCAAAAAAGCTCAGGATATTCAAATGCAGTTTCTGTGTTTGTATAGCACAATGTTGAGCAAATGTCCTCAAATCTTCTTCATCCAGTGACACTCTGAAGTCCTGTTTGAAATAAACAGGATGTCGTCAAATCCATCCAATCTGCAGAGAATGGCTTTTATTTAGCTAAAGGGCCGTGTAAGCTTCAGTTATTAAGAAACAACGCAATGGGTATCTCTAAAGAAAATTGAGGTTGTTTTTATTATTATGTGTAAAACTACAAAAAACACGGTGTGGATTCTGATTTTAGAGAAGTTCCTCCCTTGAAGAATATGTTCATTTTTCCAGCCCATGTCTTATTCCCAGATTATTCGTGTTTATGCTATGTCTGTGTACAGAGCTTTTTCTTTTTTTGTAAAAAGAGCAAAAAAGGTGACTCGTTTATTACTGTCTGCACTAAACAGTTGACTTCATTGTTAGCAAGGTTACAGCAATGCCTTTGTCTAAATAATCCCATCTGAGTAAATTTGCTGCACGACTCACTGGAAAGAATGCAATTAATGTCACACAGATACATTGGATTGAAATAAACAGGGTGTTTATGGGAAGGCAGCAGTAAGTGCTGTCTCAGATCTACTGCAGCTCTTTGAAGATGTCACTGGCTAGTGGGTAGGGTGATCCAGTTAAGATAATCTTCCTGGGCTTGTAAAAAACTTTTATTAAGATTTCTCACCAAAGATTCACAGAGAAAGTAATTTGTCTAAGAGGAATGGTGCCTGAGCATTAGTTCCTAAGTAAAAGATATTCAGCAGTAAGCAGGAGTAAATAGGGTTTTTTTTCCTATTGGGGAAAACTCCACAAGTGCTTGTGCTGGGGCCAGTGGTGTTCAGCATATTCATAAATGATCAGGGAAATAATTTGCTAAAAACAAATAGCAAGGTGATAAAATTTTCTATCATACTAACCTGTTTGGAGTAAATAAAAGGTGAACAAGGTGGTATATTTTCATAAGGCACATGGACTTTACTGTGAGGGATGTTGTAAATGCTGAGAGTTTACATGCCAGAGAAATGGCAAAGGTACAGCAACGTAACACTCTGTGCTTGCCTTGTTCATCCATAGGCATCTTGCTTTTAGACACAGTTGGATACAGGGCACTGTGCTAGATGGACTGACTTCGTCTGGCTGACCTTAAACATGTTTCAGAATTTGTAGTATGTTAGAGCCAAAAGCTATGCAGAGCACTGCATGTTTTAAGGTATAGTTTTGCCCTTTGTATATATATAACGTGCTTTCAAAAGTGTGCTGGTTAGAGCATGTGCGTGCATATGAAGTTAGCTCAGGTTACATTATCAAGAGAATTGCTTGCTGAGGTAACTCTTGTGAGCTCAGGAACTGCACAGACTACTCCAATTTAGTGTTCACCTGGCATGTGTTTCAATGGCTAGAATTGCCCAGTGAGAAGATTGCAACCAGGTTTGAAGATGCCAACTCCACATCCCAAATGACTAATAGGAAAAAGCTAATTTTTTTGCTGGCAAAAGCTAACCAGGTCTGCTTTGATTTTTGCTTTCCTTAGGATCCTCCTCCTTTTCTGAAAACTTACTTGTGTCCTCAAATTGGGAGCACTGCATGTTGACAACAAAAAGCCTGGGATGTTAACACTTGGTCTAGGGAACAACCTAATATTTGGCCATTTATCCAAAGTGCCTGAACCAAGCAAATCTACATGAGTAACTTAGAAACTTCACTGTGTTTCTGACCAGATATGATTTGGTTTGCCTTGCCATTTCCTGTTGTTGAGGTGCTGCTGCATGTGGATGTGACACTGCTAGGCTAGCTGAAACCTTCCACTGTGAAGTCAAAGAAAAGGGCAGGGTAGGACTGCTTGGAAGTGGGCAAAGACAAAAAAATCAACTTAGTTGGAAGCTTTTGCAAATATTTGGGTGTCATATGGTGGTGATTCCTGTATTCTGTTTTTTTAATACTTCTCTTAGAGTGAGAGGTGTCCTTGGAGACTTAGACTGATGAAGACCAGGGTAACATGGCTGTATAGAGTTAGAATGCATTTATTCTGGGAAAAAAAAATATTTTTTCCAGTTGACAGATCAATTTCTTTATGGCTCGTCCACCTTCATTAGCATCAATTCACCTGTAAGCTCATACCAACTTCTTGTAGAGATTGTGAGATGAAGGAGCCAAACTTACTGCTTGTGGCAGATGGCATGTGGGGCATGAGTCATGGGCTGTGGTTTGGCAGGGTCAGGCCTGAAATTTGGAAAAACCTTCTTGTGTAGACAGTTTGTGCTGCATGGTGATGAAGTGTGTGGAGATGCTGTGCTATGCCATTCTGGGCTTCTGAACTTAGTTACATAAGATCCCAGCAGACCTTATCCGTTGTTGGCAATAGTCCTGTGCTAAGGAGGATGAGGATGCATTCTGTGGCCTCTAGAGATCCCTGCCAACCAACTTTTCTGTAGTTTTCTGACTCAACTCAATGTAAATCCTCTCTATAACCTGAGAAAAAATTGCCTGAACAAAAACCAGATCTTTGCCAACATGGAAATACCCACCTAGGGTAGTTATGGGTGTCTTCCAGTGCTGTGGCTGGAAACCTGCCTGTCACCTCTTGCTTCTGCCACCTCTGCCAGCACGAGAACATGCATCACGCGGGGACAGTAATATTGAAGGCTGCACCTTGCAAAGTGTGTGGATTAAACTTTCTAGGGCAGGCATTACGAAGTAGCTTAATGGAACAGCTACAGTGGTGTGTGCTGCTGTTACTACAAATGGTCCTTTCAGTCGTTGACCTGGACTTACTTGTATGGGAGTGAGTGGTCTTAGCCTAAAACTACAGGTGGCAACTTAAGAGTTGGGAAAAAGGAGCCATGGAGTCTGCCGGGCACTTGGTGAAGGCCATCCTCACAGAAGCTTGAACCAGGAGAAGCAAGGTGTTTCACCTTTCCAGTCATGACTGTTTTCAAACCCATTTTTCTTAAAGAATAAACATGTGAGGCGTTGGCAGCAGAAAGCAGAGAGACTACTCATTGCCTCCCCTTCAAAGAGTCTCTAGGGTTAAATCTCACAGCTGTCACAGGAGGTAGCAAAATCTGTCTGCATCCATGCAGTAATGCCCTGGGTTGAGGGGAGAAGTGAGAAAGAAAGAGATTTCTGAAGAAAAAGAATTATAAGTATCTTAGTATATAGAAGGTTTTTATTTATTGCATATGGATAACTTTAATGACAACCTGAAACCAGAAGATAAATAGGAATAGAATATTTTGTAATAAACTTTATGGCTGCAGCTTTGGGACAGCAACGGGAAAATGGTTTTCCTTTCCAGCAGTCCAGTACTGAAAAGCAAAGTGCAATCAAAGAGTATTCTGTTAGCTATTATTTTTGAATATTGTTTAATATTAAAAAGTTATTACATATCATGCTTGACTTTGGTGCCTCACTCTCTGTGTTCTCAGCAGAGTAAATGTCTTTTCCATGAGGTTTCTATAGCAAATAGCACATTTTTATTGAGCCTCTCCATAGCTACTTGTTTAGAAGCTGAGCTACATCTGTTTCCTCAAGATGTGCTGCGTCAAACTCTGAGGTAGGTGTTCTGTAGAAGATTAGACTCCCCTACCCTTTAAAAACTGCTAATCCATTCTTCTGGTACTTTATATGGGAGAAAGGTAGTCTGGTCTTTTAAGAAAAATCTGAAAGTGCTGAGGGAGCAGGGTTGACAGGAACACACATCTCCGTCTGTCGTGCCAAGGCGGTTGCAGGTCTCGAGCTGCTCTATCTATCTGATTAGCATTATGCAAAAGGAACAGTAGTTATCAAGCCCTGTTTAGGCTGTAACAGGAACCAAGTGAAAACCACGGAGGAGACTGAGTAACAGTGAGGGTGTTTGGAAAAACAGGCTTTCTTCCAGCTATAATAAACAAACCCGCTAAAAAGACCAGAGCAGAATGGGTGGTGGCTTCCCTGCGAGATGCAACTAGGAAGGAAATCCTGCATGGCTGTGTAAATACACTGACAGCCCGTGTGTCGCAGTGAGAGCAGCTCTACAAAAAACTAACAGCGCAAGAAGGAGGATGCTGGTGCAGCCTGTCATGTAGCTGCTGCGTTCCAGCGCGAGCTGTGTGCCTGGCATGTAAATCAGGTTGTAAGCACAGGACTATGAGCCCCCTTGGATTGAAAATGCCATAATAAATACTGCTATATAGTATTGTAGGAACAGAAAATGCTGTAATGAATATTGCTGTTCCTGAGAAGGTTCCAGGGAGAAGTCTGTCTTCCATGCATTTATGTGACATGAAGTTGCACTTCATCTGTCATTAGAAACAGAATTACTCACCCATTGGAATGTTTCTGAGTGTATGTTTGGCTGTTTGGAATAAGCAGTTTGCTTTTATGTGTTGGTTTAGAGCACCCTTAATGACCACCATTCGTTAGACCCAAATTTATGGTCCTCCCCTACAGACTGGCTGAGCTTCCCATATATGTTGCTGTAAATTGTTTATTTTGGAATTGGGAAATTGGAAGCAAAAGTCATAGAAAGCCAAAGGGGAGACAGGTGCATTTGGCAGAGATTTTCAAGTTTTTTTCAAACTGTGGAGTTGTTTTTTGAGTTGGACACTATGCTTTCAGAAGTTCTCATGTGAAATGGGATTTTTGAGCAATGCCCTTTTCCAGTTGAAAGGTCAGGTTTGTGACTTGGGCCATCTCTGCTTCTGTGAATCCCTCTGGAATTAGCCAGAGGATGGACAAAAACCCCAATCTGTCAAAAACTGTATTAAGTTTGAAATGTTTCCATTTTAGCGAAAGGGTAATTTATGAAGAAAAAAAATATTTTCCAGATATCTTCTCATCATCTCCACAGAAGGCTTGTGGCTTTTTTTTTTCCCCAAATAAATTCCTTCTGTGACTTGCTCAAGGATTAACATGTTTTCTGCCAGTACATCCTTTGTTTCTGTGATCTCTGTCGTATGAATGGCTCTCTTGATACACAGGTAAATGTATGTCTAAACCTCTCATTTGATAGGCAGGTAAGTGATTTGATGTGGTCTTTCAGGATATAGTCTTAGAGTACCTAACCAAGACTTCACTGAAAAGACCAGGGAGAGTGTGGCCTGAGTTTGCAACTCAGGGTTTATTAGCGTATTACTTGTATTAATGAAGAAAGAATAATTTCACATAGGTGACTAGCTATGCAACTGCAGAAGGGCTGCGTATTGCTGCAATGAAGAATATGCTCATAGACCTGTTGAAATCAGTGGAGGGAGGTCCTCTGGTTCACAGGGCACGTCATCGGGTATTAGACACTTGGATTTGAAAAATTAGTCTCAGCAGTTTCATACTGACTTGTCAAATTGTTCAGCCTAGAGAAGAGAAGGCTGAGGGGGACCTCATTGCAGCCTTCCAGTACCTGAAGGGAGCATATAAACAGGAGGGAAGTCAGCTTTTTAAAAGGCTAGACAATGGCAGGACAAGGGGGAATGGACTAAAGCTAAAGGAGGGAAGGTTTAGATTAGATATTAGGGGGAAGTTCTTTATGCAGAGAGCGGTGAGGTGCTGGAACAGGCTGCCCAGAGAGGTGGTAGATGCCCCATCCCTGGAGGTGTTGAAGGCCAGGTTGGATGGGGCCCTGGGCAACCTCGTGTAGATCCAGGCCTGGAGGTTGGTGGCCCTGCCTGTGGCAGGGAGTTTGGAACTTGTATGATCCTTGGGGTCCCTTCCAACCCAGACCATTCTATGATTCTATGTATTAAACTTGAAAGAACAGAATCATTCTATGATTCTATGAAATTATTACAGAACTCAAGCTGAAACATTCCATGAATCATAGGTAAATGTGTTCACCAGCATAAGATGTAATGGCACAGAGCATAAGTTAAGTGCAGTAGTAATGCAGTAAGTCATTGTCTTCTGAAGGAAGGAGCAACAACATAAAATACTGACCAGAAAGATCAAAACTTTTTGAGCGTAGTTCATGAATGTCATAGTGTCTTTAAAAAATAAAAAAATCAGTAAGATTTTCACTTATCATGGGCATTTGTAAACCTGTGGAGAAAGCTGCAAGCCTGTGGTTTAATGTGGGAAGCAAAGCTGTTTCATAAATTTGACCAGGCTCACGCCTCGGCACTTATCTTCCTTTGATCACACAACAGGAATTTGTTTCCAGCGAGGCCTCACGTTTCACGGCGTGCCTGTCGCGGTTTTATGCCCCTGAAGTGCATCTTAACAAAACAGTCATGATGAGGAAAAACAATATCCTTTCATTTGGAGCTTAATTACACTTTCTGATAATATCTCTTTTTTCCCTTCCTCTTCATTCATAGCAGATGAAGAATTTGTTTTCACTTATTTTATCTTTCACTGAACAAACACTTCTTTCAAAAATATTTTCGACGTTCTGTTTACCCTAGACAGGCTACCCTAACTTGTCGAGCTGCTCAGATGGAGCTAATTTTCTGCTCTCAAAGAACAACAAAAGAAAAATGAGAAAATGATATGGTTTAGCATTTCTAGTGCTAGGAAAGTGATCTCGAGCTTTCGGTCGGGACATTGAGTGTATCAAGCTGTGTGTACCAACGCTGGTATTTCCAACCCCTGTGTTACGGAGCCATGGCTGATCCCACTGCAGTCACATGCTGCCCGCTGGTTACTTGGTCATACCTCAGCACTGTCTTAACTCCAGATCTTCTAAAGTACCAAGAGAGTTGTTTCTAGGGAGAAAAGAATGACAAAACATTGGGAAAATGAATATGAGGAGATTTCTTTCAGTTTCCTCTGAAAACCATGCCAAGTTTCACACTGTGATTTAAGTGATTTCATAAATTATAGTGTACTTCAATGTTAATTCAAAGGATTTCTCTGCACTGTAAAGGGTGTGGTGAAAATGTGCCATTTAGTGTATGCTAATACACCAAGTTTCATTTTTGTCTATTTTAACTATATTTGGAATTAAGTGAATCCTAGAAGCCAAGTTCTGTTTTCTAATTTAGGTTTAATTTTATTTATCTTTTACCTGCAATAAACTGTTGCAAGTGAAATGCTGCATTTGTGAGGCCCATGGAAAAATTTGGTGTAGTACATCCAGGATCTGATTTGCAGTTTCCTGAAAGGGCAATCTGGCAGAGCCAGCAATTATTTAGGATGTAGACCAAGTTGCATTGGGAACATGGTCTCAGAAACAAGTGACTGTTTTCCCTTGTTGAGGATGAATGGGGATGAAGGAATAATTTCTTCATTTCCATCTGGTTAGTTGTGCTCAGAGCTTCATAAATCTCTCCCAAAATAAATAAATAAGTCCAGTTTGATAGCAGAGGGCAGTACTGTTCCTTTTGAACATATGGTGCTTGAACCCATACAGATGGTAATAGAGCCATCAAGTGATGAGTGGCAACAAGCCTGGGTAGTCCACATCTCATACAGGAATGCAGATTCACAATCTCTGTTTTCTAATAACAGGCGGCTGATGATCAGTCAGGGATATTGTACAAGCCAGTCTTGTCAGTTCTTAAATACTGGTTTTGTTCTGTAACAATCACTTGACTGTATCTACACAAGTAGGATTTTACTATTTGTTGTTCAAACAAGACCCTGAAGAGATGTTACTTCATATGGTTTAAATGCGTTGCTGAACTAACGTATAACCTGGCCCTCCTGTGAACATCCCAACATCAGTATTTTATGGACCTAAGATAGTTCAAGTCACCGTTTTGTTTCTTGCTTTAGCAACCAAAGGATAAAGCTAGCAAAACAAAAGCTTAACCTCAGGCAGCACCGCCTTACGTTAGCTGCCTTCAGAGGTGGGTGTTCTTGATACTGTAACAGACCACAATGAAAAGCAGATGTACCAGTGTTTTGGATTTGCAGAATACATCTTGGCTGATGCATACATGCATGGGCATGTATATATACATGCATATAATATTTTGATGAACATATGATATTTTACATGAACATTTTCTGTAGTGTGGCCTGCAATTACAAAGTCTAGTAAGGCTGATATTCTTCACAGGTCAGAGTAAATCGTCGTGCCAGTTCTGCATGAGCTATAGAGGAAATGTGCATCAGCACATGAGCGTTTGTTGCTTACTGTGTTTGATACTTAGACATAACTTACTTCTGAGGTATAAGGAGTAAGTTCCTTCCTATTGCAAAACAAATTTCCTAAAGTATCAAACCCATAGTGTTTCTAACTTTTCATCTCTGCTAAACTACTTTCTGTTGACCCCTGAAACTGATTGCTGGATAAGATTTTTCTCCCTCATTGATGCTCAGCTGAATATGCTTTTCAAATTATATATTGCACCCTGGCATCCCAAGAATGGAAGAAGCAACTGAAGCTGTCTTACTAGAAGATATATATCTGAAGACATAACTTCCACAGTGAAGACATGGTTTGTGTGATGACTTTAATGTTCTAATGCCTACAAAACAGTCTGTTAGAAAGTGCTGCTGCGTTCATCCTCAACTTACAGGGCCATATCTATGGTCAACAATCCTCTATTTCAAGAGAACTCTGTATTTTACCCATTTGAATAGTGATTTCCTTCTTTTGTATCACACTGATACATACAACTTCCAGCTATGTGCCTGGCAGCATTTCTCTTCTGCTTTTCTTTCTGCTCTCGGTAACTAGTTTTTGTGCTTCAACTGTAGGGTGTTTTACACACATGTGCAGGGATAACTGGCCTAGAGGCACAGTACCATTGTTTTCAAGGACTTTGCTTGTAGTTATAAAAGGTTTTGGTTTGTATGTATGTCTGTGAGAGTGGAGGATTAGATTAGAGCATCTGTAGATGTCATGCGTCATCTTGCTTTCATGTGACAGTTTCATAAACCAGGGTAACTTCATTCAAACCAAAAGCTTCTCCCTGGAGTAAACACTATGAAAACAGAGTCGCTCTTTCCTCATTGACTCTTTGGTTCTGTTTATAAAAGGGTTTGAACATCTGGGTACAACTGAAATTACTGATAATAAAAGGCACCAGATTTCTGTAGGGTGATAAGGGGTGTTTTTATGTGTATGTTGTGCTCTGCTCTGTCCTTTTTACTTAAAAGTTTGAAGACATAGGTGTCTGGGAGTTACAGCTATTGCGTAGTTATGGAGGGTTTATATGGAGAAAACTACATTTGGAGAACAATTTGAATTTATGGCAACTAGCTGTAACTAGAAATCACTCTTTTGATACCATAAAAGAATTTCCTACAGTGTTTCCCCTCCCCTGCCCTTGTTTACTACTCAAATGCATTAATTTTTTTTAAATTAAAGTTAATGCTCTGTGCCATATTCCTGAGCTGCGATACATATGGGAGCTGAAGTGCTAGAGGTGGCAGCTCTGCACCAGGAGGGTACCAGCTAAAGAAGTTCGAACTCCTTGGCCCGGGACTTGTTGCATTAAGTGCTGGTTTTGGATTTTTTTTTGAGCAGGTGAAAAGTCCTTTCTTATGGGGAAAAACTGGCATGTTTTTACTCTTTATAGGGAACAATATTAATATGGTATTACTCTCAAACTGTGCTCTGCTGACAGAGGACCTCTCTTGGCCTCCCTTGAATTCTCTTTTATGTTTTTCCCATCATCTGCATCTCGACTAAGCTGTGGTCATCAGCTGTGTGGGGTCACTTACTGCCTTTGCAGTTGGAGGCTTCAGTTCAAGAGGGGGAAGGCAGCAGCTCAACTAATGCAGAATAAGCTCCAGACACATCTTGAGTGTTTGTCTCAGTCCTTAATCTAGACTGGCTGTGAACTTTGCAGAAAGAATTGACTGGGAAAACACATGTAATGGCAAGACAGTGGAACCAAGTGTTATAAAATCCGATCGCTTTTCTCTGTGTGGAGTTGTTTGAAAGTTTTACTTTGGATTTGTTTATGGGTCTGCTACCTCTAAGTTTTGCACTGAGACATCAGATGAATTCCCAGAAGACTGGCTGAGGGTTTCACCTTTTCATTGGCCCTTAAAGGTTTAAGTGTTTGCAAAATTCCTCCTAAAGTTCATCTGACTCTAGGGCCTGTGATAAAAACCCAACAGGAGGAACATTTTTCGGGTTGATGTAAACAGTCTGTGGAGACAAAAGTAATATTCAAGTATTACAGTACCTGCAAAGACCAACTGTGACACTGGTTGGTGAAGGCCGAAATCTATTAGGGTTTGTTACAGGATGATTGTTGTTTACTTACACCTTTTACTAATTTAAAAAAAAAAGGCAGGACATACTTAATTTCATCTGATGGAGATGGAGGACAGATCAGACTTCAGTTGTTAGACTAAATGTGGGTAAAAACACTTCAGTCTGACACCAGCTGTAACTTCTACTGTCCATTGAGCAGTAGCAGTGATTTAGCCATGTAGGTGCTGATTTGATGTAGGGAAAGAAAGATTCCTAATATAAAAGGGAAAGTCAGTGACCTGGACTAACAGAGTAAGTGCGACCCCATCGCATTCTTTGCCCAGTATGTGATTTGCACAGGCTGAGAGAAAGTGCTAAATGCTTTTTCAATTTTTTTTTTTTAATTTGTTTTAATTCTCTCTCGTGCAGGAAATAGACAAATATGTCCCTGCATACCTTTTGGAATGCAGATTATGGCTCCCTTGACCCATGTTAATAAAAACACCAGCATCTTGGGGGGTGGGGAGATGAAAATTGCAGGTCTTTTCAGTTTGCCTTTTCTCAGCTGTTCTTTCTTCCCTTGCTGACCGTAGTGCACTGATGTGACACCGGGATTAACAAAGAGCATTAAAGTATTGGTTTATCCTGGAATTTAATTGCCTTTTTGTAATCACTTAAGAGGAAAACATTAAATATTTCTGTTTACGTTTCATGTGTGTCACCACAGCCAGTGGATTCAAAACCACAGCAGAAATTTGGAGCCTGAGGTTTCAGAATTGCTTGTACCTACGAGTCTTGCTCATGTCAGTGACAACTGCAGGTTTCAGTACCTCTGCAAGGAAACTCTTTCCCTTTTTATGCAGACATTGGTAGTTTGACATTACTTTGCGTGCTTGTATGTGTATATCTGAAATGTGATTGCCTGTGTATAATGTGTATATATAGGTCTACAGTTTACCCAGAATTTTTACCCAGTTTATTTGTGTGTAGTATCTGATGTAGATAAGCTGGTGTTATTCTGTCCAATTAAGTGGTTATATCTTGGACACTTTTTCCCTTCTTCCCTTTTTAAAAATTATTTTTCCAAGACTGCATGTTTATTTTTAGCCTGTCTTCCTCGATGTGAGCACAGTTATGAGGTGCTGAGGATGTTGGCCGCTTTTTAGTTCTCATCCAACAAAATGTAAACAGAAAGCCATTGCTTGATTACATTTCTTAAATTGTTTGACATACCTTGTCGAGACAAAAGGGAAGCTTTATGATGTTTTCTTGTTTCTGGCGGGTGACAACAGTTCTTTAACTATTTATTTTCACTTGGCAGCTAGGCTGCTTAATGTGTGGCAGGCGCTAGAGGAGGACGGTGCTGGGCTGGCAGCAGAGCTGCTCCAGCACTGCAGCAGACTGCCGGCGCCCCATGACGTTATGCTCTCGAGCAGTGAACAGGGCCTGGGAGCTCCCCCGTGAGCAGGGAGATTCCTAATCCTCTTCTCGCTTCAAGTGAACCTGATTCATTCCAGATGTATGCAGATTTAATGACTCAGAAAACTGTTCTCTTACAATGGGGCTTACAGCATAATCTGGTGTAACCTTTCAGAGGAAGACCCGAAGTCCTCTGGCAGCCTAAAATCAGTGAGGTTTTTCAGAGTGTGTGAATTTTATGTAGGAGCAACCACAAGTTTTGCTCTTAGAAAATTTATTTTCTTTCCCTGCTGAGGAAAATGTTACTATAAAGATAATTTTTAAATTTTAACAGAGGAGCAATAGCATTGGAAAGGAGTTACACAACCCAGTGGTGTTTGTTCTGACACTTTTTCTGGTTTAATTTTTAAACAGAATTGCATTCTGAGGGGTTTTTTTTTAATTACTCAGTAGGAAGGACAGTATTTTCTGTTGTCTTGACTTTATGTTAAAGTTCTAAATGCAGCTACTACCAATACAGGGAGGATTCTGTTGCATGGATCACATTTAGTATCAACCCTGGGTAAGATAAATTACTTGGAACATTCCTTTGCTTACTGAAGCAATACTTCCAGATTTTGCTAATGGGTTTGATAGATGATGATTAAGTTTTGAAGCGATTGCAAGAAGTGAAATTAAAGTTTATGAGAAATTATTCACAGGAATAAATGGTTGGTTTATTTCTTTGCTTCCAAATATGCATTTTTGATTATTAGAAAAATCCCATCAGATTGTTTATTGTCTTCAAAAGTTGTCTGTTTTTCAACAGTAAATGTTGAAGTTAGGGCCAAAAGGTTAAATGCTTTCAAGTACTTTCATATAGTTTGGTTATTAATTTGGTATATAAGAAGCAACAATGCAAATTACTTGGGCCTCTCAAACTAGTTTTGCAGTTAACCCTACACTCTGTACACTTTGCAAATGTTTATTTGCATTCACTGTTGGCCATGAGAAGACACAATAATGTTTTGAAAGCAAAGTGTCCATTTATTGATAGGATTGGTTGGTGTCTGCAATCGACTGTAAGTGTGAAAAAACAGGCATGTTTCATGGAGACTTGTGTCTGCCTCATAAGAAGCTGTCATTGCACTGTAAGCTATAATTTCAGGCATAATTAAGATCATCATAAATGAAGCAAGTACAAGAAACAAATATGCTATAAATACTGTTTGTGTTACATGGAAAAGTTAAATTCACAATCTGCAGCCATCAGCTTTAAACCCTGAGTCTAGACAACCTTGCTCAGAACTTCTCACTGACCAGATTCCCTGGCTGCTTCAATATATACCTTCGGAAACCCATCTCTAGAAACTCCTTGGCAAACACAGAGACATGGAGCCCAGCCAGCTCTGCCTTTGGGGGCCTGGTGTGTCTGTGTCTGGCAGAAGATGCTGAAGGGTTCATAAGCACCATGTCCCAGAAAACCACCTTTATGCAGATGCTCTGGCTGCAGTAGCACAAGCAAGGTTGGCAGAGGAGGTTGCCAGCAGTTAGAGGTACAAGCTGCCTTTAAACACAGCTCTCATCCTCCACCCCTGCCATTTTCAGAGAGTTGCTGATATGCAGGGAAGACGTGTGTGCCAGCATACATGTCTCCAGCACAGCTTTGTGGAAACTGAGTGACTGAAAGGTGGTTGGGGTTGGCTACGGAGTTCTCTGTGCAGTTGCATGCTGCTGTGTGCACATGCATTATGCAAGAGTGACTGGTAGGGTGGATGGGGTGATGGTACGCTTCCTCTGAGGTTCCTTCTTCTGACTGTCAGGCTGGCTGTGCCCCATAGGAAATAATTTGGAGCATCTCTCTGCTGTGTGGCTGAAGGTCTCTACCCTTTTCTAGCCAGGTACTCGTGTTTTTCTTGTGACACCGTGTCTGTTTCTCTGGGATGTATGTATGGTCTTAGATTCCAGTTATAACTGTAGCCAGTTGATACTTTGGCTATTTTTGTTTATTTTTATATTTATGCCTACTGTATTTCAGACCATCTATTACTGTACTTTTAGATCTTAGACTGCAGACCTGTGCATTGATATTTTATTTTCCTGTGATACACTGTCAGTCTTCATTTCTCCATGTTAGCTTATCTCTTGGATAGCCTAGTAGGATTAAATGTATTTCAAGTATCAAATAACAAATGTGTCTGTCTAAATATTTATATTTGCCTCTGTGTGCATGTGTGTGTTGGTGTTTGGAATCTGTGATGCCTTATTAAAACAGTGTATTAATTCATGATGTATAGCTATTTTTTTTTAAATTCAACATATCCTTGGTATTCCACTTAGAAAATAGGATTCCAGCATAAACACCCAAGGAAAGATTTGTCACATTCAGTGGAAGGTGGCTATAATTTTTCTGCACTTTTCACACTTATAACTGATATTTTTTAATCTGTTTTATCTGTCCACAGAATAACTCTATTAGGACTTTCAGATTGTTACTAGAATGTTAGACTAAGTTTGAATTATTAAGAGACAAAATGAAATATCCTGTATATTTGAATGTGGGTACAATATCTTGCACTTGTTGCATTTCCCCTGTTCAATCACTTTACAGTCTTCAGCTATTTTATTCTCAATAAAACCATATTAACAATAAATCACATGAAATAGTTTCACATGAGGGTCATGGGGTTTCCTTACAGTCACAACAGACAGTGTCAGAACCGGGACTTAGAAGTCGCTTGTTCCGGGTAGAGCCTCACCACACACTGTTGGCCATTCAGCACATTCCTGGATTACCAACTGCTGAGCTGCAGTTGAGCTGTGATGCTTTGGTAGCAGGAGTAAAGGAGGAGCAGAGTGTGAAAATTGCCCAGAGTTAAACTGATGTTAACTGTTTTCTGCCTTCAGTGTTGATGACAGAACTGCCTACCTGGCCCTGGGAGCAGTGAGGAACATCTCACTTAACATTTCCATCTCTAACATTGGGGATGATGCCTATGACACCAACGTTTTCTTCAATTTTTCTGGGGAGCTCTTCTTCATCAAAATGTGGCAAAAGGTAAGAAAGGCCAACTTCACTGTAAGTCTCTTAACTTTAACCAATTCAATTGCAAGATGTGGGGACAGGGGATGTCCTCGTGCACGCTCTGAGACATTTGGAATTTATTTTTGGTTATGCTGGGATTGGATTTCTTCCAGGCTCTTTACTGAGGTGTCTTAGGGGTTTTGTTTTGGGTTTTTTTTTTTTTTCTTTCATGGGTTTGATCTATGTAAATTACACCCTTTGTGTTCTGTAGAATATACAGCACTGTTATTTGGGGTGCACTAATGAAAAAGATGATTTGGTTGAGCTATTAAGAGGTAAATGGAGACTTGTTTGGAAACAGGTAGGGTACTAGATGGCACTGAAATACAAAGGATGCCTCGTGTTTGAGTGGTGCCAGAAGGCACTCAGCAGTCCTGATTACCTCCTGACTTAGGCTCCTAGGTTTTCTCCTTGTTGAAACAGAGATACAAGGCTGTTCTTTGCTCACGTCCTGGTGTAAGTTTGGGTTGTGGTCAGGGCACATCACTAGATCCAAGAGCTCAAAAGTGCTTTTGATTTCACTCATGTGGAGTCGGGTAAATATTTTAGGCTTTAGTCTCTTTACATTTAGATTTAAATACATGTTTGCAATAGCATTAGTTCATTTAGAGATAATGTTGAAAGAAAAACAATGAATCAAGCTTTTACAAACTGATGGGCATGAAAGCTGAGTGTGAGTAATATGAAATTAATTGTGCAAAATGGAAGCTGTACAGTGGTTAACAACATCCTGTTTGTACCTCCTTTTCAGTCATTAGTGTCTCTGCTGAATCTTTGCTTTGCTTTGTAAACAGTATTAGAAACAGTAGTACAACTGTTGCAGAGTATGGGATTAACTCAGTCCAGTGAACCAATGACATTTGCCAATTACTTGTCATGTTTTATGACATATTTCTGTTGTTATAGACCTCTAATGAACTCATTTTATAATAACCCAAACTATGATAATTTCTTTTACATGGTAATTCTTTTGATGTTCTGTTTTGACTGATGCTTAATACAGTTGCAAGCCTCAGGAAATTGTATTATAAGCTTCTGTTTCACACATTATGTGCTGCAAGTGTGCAGTTTATCAGGAGGAAAAAAGCAGGGGAGAAAAAAAGGCCTTAGGCCAATGTGCAACTTCTCCTTAATGGAAGTTTATGTGAAGGCTTTCAGGGTCTGGCCCAGCTCCCATTGAGGTCAGTGGGAGGGTTTCCATTCCTGTGTACTGGAAAAGAAAGTTTGATGTATGTTCTTTTAAAAGGTTGCTGTATGGGTTTTATTTTTTCTTCTGGACTACTTAGATGTTGAATATTTTACACACGTGGATTATCTGGAACACCAGTGGCCTTCATTGTTCTTCTTGGCCAACACTGTGAAGGAACAAGCTGAAGATGATGTGCTGTTTCCCTTGGTATTTTACCTTGAGCTTGGGTCTGTAGCAGACTTGAAACATCTGTGCTGAAAGCTGCCTAGAAGGGCAGTTTCTGGAAGCAGATGACATTGTTGTAGGGTTATCTCACTACTCATTGTGTCTTCTGCTAATAGAAACTAGCATTTCTTTAAAGAAGTAAAGTACAGCACACATTAAGGAAGAATGTAGGCTTCCATCTTCCTCAGATCTTGCAAACAGCATCAGGGTGTAGCCTGTTGTTCTGGTTGTTCTTGTGATTGATTTGAGAGTTTGTTGGTTGTTTTTTTATTTTCTCGTAATTGTTTTATTAACAGTTTTGAAAAACCAAGTGACAGGGTTGTGGTGGGCTATGTTACTTCCTCTCGGTGAGCTTCTCCTTCAGGGCGAACTGCTGTACTGATGTCACCGTTTGTCTAGTTGGGAAACTGGATTATGACCTCATAGCCTCAGTTACAGAGTTGTGTTTTCCCTAAGCTCTTTGAACAATGATTTTTCTGTTTGTAAAATATCATGGATTCCATGTTTTATAACCTACTCCCATCCCTTGACATCCATGCGTAATATATACTGTACATGTACTTTAAATAGATTTTGTTCCTGGTTGACCATTGCCCAGGCAAAAATCCAGAACGTAAAGCCGGAGTAAAAATGATGACTCGTAAGATTTCCCTTAGTGGAGCAGTTTTGGAATCAAAAAAGCTTCTTGTTGTGGGAAACTTTCAGCAGCAGCTGCATTTTAATGAATAATGCTGAAGTGGAGAAGAGAACAGTCTCTTCCACGTGGCTGCTTGATCCTTTTTCTGCAAGGTGGCCGTGAGAACGATGATCGTGTGGTGGGCTTTCGTAGCCTGTCTCTGGAGCCCTGTCAGGATGCTGTGTATCCCTTTTCCCTATGGCCTCAGTGGGGACGCTCCTAGTGGATTTGGTGTGGTTTTGCTTCCTTTGATGGATTGGTTAGAATGAGACCTGATAGTGCAAAAGTTTAATGCTGGTTTATTTCAACAGGGTTATTGAGGCAAAATGCCACATCTTGTGTTTGAAAAGAAATGAAGGGCCTAGCTCAAGGGATATTGATGTTAGCGTTCCCTGATGGGCTGAGTGTGCCTTTCTGGAGGCTGTTTTCATGAGACATGGTGAATGGTGAGACTACCTGGCTGGGCTTTGCTACTTCTCTACAAGGGGAAAAAACGTTTGCAAAGTGATACTTAAGGGACGCTGTGTATTCCGCTGTCTGATTTTCCTGTTGCTCTGCAGACAGTCCTCCCTGCTGCATGGGTGAGGCCCAACATTTTCTTTCCATAGCTCCTGATAGACAGTCTGTCTCTCAAGAGGCACAGTATGTGGGATGGGCAAACTTCACATTCCTGCCTGTGCTCCCTGTACTGCATTTAACTCTTGTCACTACTGCCCTTTGAAGGGGCATGTTGTTTTACAGGTGCATGTGAGTACTGCACCGCAGTGAATTTCACTAAGGAAAATATTCTATTTGAAATACAAAGAGATTTAATAATGTTCTCTTTAAAACAGAAAATAATTTCCTTTTAAAAAAAGGCAGACACTTCACATGGTCACTTAGATTTTATTTTGTTTTTCTTTACTATGTTAACAGAGAAAACTTGGTCCCCTTTTCTGTGTCAAGTAGATTATAAAAAAGTAAAACCAATCTTAAACTTCATTGTCCCATAATCTTTATTCTACTTCAGGAAAGTGGAAAATCCACTTAAGAGGGGTGATACCACTTTGCTGTAGAAGACTACACAGTGCTGCTTGTGTGCTGAGGAGTGTGGAAAAAGAATAAAAAGCTATTGCCACCGATTTGAACATCGTTTTACATCTATTGGAACTGCCTGCTGGCTTGTGATGTTTTGCTGAAAGTGCTCATCAAGCAATAGGCACTCAGCTAACCATTCATTAGCTGCTGTTCAGTGCAGAGGGCTATTTGCAGTACGCTTGCAGAAAAAAGCACCATAAGCTTGCTGGCAGTGGCATTTAATGTGGTAGGGCAGGGCCATATCTGTATTAAATCAGCTCAGGTATGGCGTGAGATTTTATTGCCGTTAGATAAGCTATTTTTAAGCAACAGCAATAACCCAATATATATAGTGTGAATTTCTCACTGCTCTGCAAGGGCTGGCGGGAAAGTATCAGCTAACCCCATTGCAGCACTGGTTACAGAGAGAGTAGGTCAGGAAATCCCATTGCTGACTGTCATTTCCAGGCATAGATTGTTCCTAAATTTCAGTCTCTCGGCATCCAAAGGCAGCTGTGTGTAACTTTCTGCTGCTGCTCACAGCAGCTTTTGTGAGCAACAGCTGAGTGAAGTTAGCAGGGCCAGGGCAGGGTGAACAGTGAGGTTATGGTTTCCTCAGGCACAGTCATTTCCCGTGATTCCTTCGTGATTGTGTACCTGAAACTTTGGTGTTAAGTACGAATATTGTCAATAACTGGAGTCATGCTGCTAACGGGCTCTGGGGCTTTTCTTCTGACAAGTAACGTGGAACCATCTTTTTCTGGGTTACCAGAGAGGTCATGCAGTTTGGATATGAACTCTTTCTTCCTCACTCCCAGAGCACTTGCTGGTGTCTCTTGACAAGAATTGCCCAGAAGAGCCACAGACACAGCCAGAGTTTTGCTTTTTCCAAATTGGAAAGTCTCTTGCATTGGTTTCCCATACTGCTCATAGTTTCTAAGAGCCTTAAGGCTGGCAGGGAAGGATACTGATAGGGCACGAAAGCCAAAGACACGTGCCCTCTTTTGGATCCAGCTGTACCACTGGAAGAAACTTTAGGTCCTGGATATTCGTTACGTCTCTTTTTCCAGCAGTTACCGCTCCTTTGGATCTGCTGGCAGACAAGTTAATGTGATCAGTCTCAATTCACATCCAGCTGGTTAGCAGAAACCTTTTAAATTAGTGGTTTGATTTAATCCAGCTGATTTTGCATGAAGTGAGTTGGACTTGCTCCTGTAGACCACTCTGCCAGAGGGTCAGAGGGGTGTATGCCAAGTAGCGTGGAAGCTGTGACCCCTTGCACAGACACAAGTGTGTCTGGCAGACTGCCCAAGCCGTGCATCACTTATGTGAGGGGATTTGAACCCTTTTGCCGGCAGAGCTTTTTATAGCCAGGGCTTGGGAACTTGAGTGGTGTGGCAATAACCATGCCACATGCTGCCTCAACGTTTTTGCAGATCTTAATGCTTAACTTTTGTTCCAGAATGCACCAAAACATTTTCCATACCTGTAGTAAAATTGACCAATTTCTTAATTGGGGAGAAAAAAAAAAAGTGTGATTCAAATTATCTGACTTCATTGTTTAATTTTCTTTTTCTGTGGATGTTCAATGAAAACTCAACTTTTATGCTTCTCTCAGCATAAGTAAGGAGCAGCACCTTTTTCAGGCCAGGGGCTGTTAAAGCCATCTGATATTCCCCTGCTCTTAGCAGGTAGGATTTGAAGGCTAGACTTCTGATCCAGACTTTCCCCTTGGGATTCATGTATCACTCCCACGTTCAGGAAATGGGCATTGGAGACTGAGTTTTGTTGTGTAATTAGTAGTGATAGGAGGCTTGTAAATTTTTCTCCTATACTCTGATTTATTGTGTATATTTGAACGAAAGCTTCATTATTTTTCCCAACAAATTAACTTGCTGAATAGAATGCAAAATCCCTAAAGTCTTTTAGAGAAATTGGAATAAATTATTTAGAAGCCATGATTTTGCAGGACTTCCGATGGTGACCTACTCAGTATTGGAAGAGCCTATACGAGTTTGATTATTAAATCCTGTTTTCAGGAGCTGTTTAACACTTAGAAATCTGAAAGCATGTAAGGTTCCAAAAGCCTAAATAACTCTAGCCTTGAAAAACCAAATGCAGCTAACTCCAAATACCTTTAATAATCCAAGTCTTTGCATTCTTAAGCCACTTGCAAGGAAACAAGGAGTGGCAGTGGGAGGTCACCCTGAGCATTTCCACAGAAAACAGCAGGAACTTAAGATTCAGGAAGTCAGGGCTTTTGATGATATGCCTGTTTCTGACAGGTGAGGTTAGCAGAGTAAAGATTGATTTTTGCAGTAGAAAAATACGCTGGTTTTGTTGGGGGGCCAGGGAGGTGTTGTGTTTTTTTGTTTGGGTTGGGTTTTTTTTAATGAGAATTTAGGAAAGGGGACCTTGTTTGGTTGCATTTAAACATTTTGCAATTAATAAGCTGTTACTGAGTGTGTTTGTTTTTAAGGACTTGATGGTCCTGGAATAACATGTGGGACCGCATAGATTGAGAAGGTTTATGCTGATCAGGTGGGGCTGTGCTCTGGGTTACGTGATGTGGAAACTGTTTGTCCTGGAAGTAGCTAGTCATGACTCTTAATTTGACTGTTTACGTCTATATACGTAGTGGTTTTGAGGAATAGCCTGGGATGCTTTGTGTGGCTCAGATTATTAATGGAGGTTTTGTTTGACTGCATAGCCCTCGGGGCTTTGAGGGGAATGGTTTCCTAAAGGAAGAACAGCTGTGAGAATGAATATAGTCATGTAAGATGGACTTCTTGTAAAGGCTAGAAGGCAGCCTGTGTAATAGCAAAGCTTGTTTACAATGAGTCACGATTATCTGCTGGTTGTACCACCCAGGGTGAGGTTTCACCATGGTGGGGCAGCAGTGGAGGTCCTGGTTTCCATCTGGGGGACTGAGGGAAAAGGACACCTGAAGAACTGAAATTTTGAGACTTTTAGAGGGGTTGGGTGAGGGCTCCCAGGGCTGAAGGCAGTAGCTGCCCACCCTGTTTCAGTCGCTGTATACCCATAGCTCACCAGCTGAGCTGCTTCCCCCTGCACACCTTTGGGTGGTGCACAGAGCCAGGAGCCACTGCCATGGTCACATCAGTGCTGGCCATGGGAGATGGTTTTGGAAGGGATTCAGCTGCCTCGGTTGCTGAGATCCAGATGCCACAATTTAGACAGATATCATGATAAGCTGCATTTCTGGGAGAAAGGAGAACAACCCTCTGCAGAGGGTAGAGCCCACTATACAGTGAGCTCAATACACTTTATCTTGGATGTGCTTATTTACAGGCTATGCTGTCTCTACAGGAAAGATCACCAATAACGTTCCTGTGTCCCAGTGTCTGTCTTCATTGTCAACTTTTGCTCTTAAACTCAGTGGAAAGAGATTTGCCAACATTTGAAGTGAGAAATCTAGGGCACAGAATTTGTCTCCTGTGCTCTTAAGGATGAGGCTTAAAATTGTCCAGACTTTGACATCCTCTGCAAAGGACTTAAGAATTTGTTTGTGAGGCTTTCAGTGGCTTTCATTACAGTAAGAAGCTGTTGGATTTGCATTTTGGTTTTGTTATAACTTGAAGCTTAAAATTTATCATGTTTCTGGTATGAAAGGTCAATTCTCTCCTTGCAGGAGTTTCTTTTAGTCGCTTTTAAGACAGGCACCTCAGGATGGTGCCAGAAGATAAACAATACTCCAAGTGGAAAATACAGCTGAATTGTAAACATACATGCATATATTTATTTTCACTATGTGTAAACAAATATATATGTGTATTTACATTATATGTACAATGTACATACATATGCCTGTTTATGTTGTTTAGTTCTGTGGCACGTTGTAGTGGCAGTGCTGTGTGACTGGATGTGGTGGCAATTGCTCTTTCCCTAGTTGTTAAGATTTCCCCTCTGATGCTAATTGGATCTATAAATAAAAACAAAACCCTCTTTAATTGACCTTATTAAGCATGAGGCATGATCCTGCAATTATATTTCAGGCGTAGCCTCTCTGAAGTCAACGGCAAGACTGAAAATACAACCCATCTGCACAGTCAAAAAGATGAGTAAGGGTGTGAAGAGTATTTAGCTGAAAATCCAAGGAGGGGCCAGCACTGCTCAGGAGCTCACAAGCCTTCCTTTCCTTGGATTTGACACTGGGGCCCTGGAATTTTCTAGACTCTCCTTTGTGAACTCTCTGGTTACTTCTGGTGTGAAAGGAAAGTCCTCGCCTTACC
>VZTU01010631.1:230944-318482 GCA_013400835.1 Zapornia atra | reverse complement strand
TTTGTTCTTTCGCTTCCTTCAAAAGCCTGGTGGGAAGGGACTCAGGAGAGCCTTGATTTCTTAGGTGAGGCTCCCTCCTGCAGCAGATGACGTAACCCTGGGTTCAGCCACCATCAGTCTTCATTCCTATTAGGAGCAGCAGGTCCCCCTTTTAAGGGGGCCTTCGGGCCCCAGATATGTTTGTTGTTTTTGCTTTTTTTTTCCCCTGACAGGGAGCTTCCTGTGGCGTTTCATCAAATCCAGAGACGTAGAGCAAGGCAGGAAGGGAGAGCGAGGAGCATTTCAGTTGGCTCCGTTGCAGGCTCTGGGGGTGAGCTGGGGACCTCCTCTGCAGGCTGTCTCAGTGGACCCCCTGCCTGGACAGGCTGCAGGGGATGCTAAGCCAGGCGTGTTCCCAGCCGGCAGTGCTTTCGCAGCCTGCCTTTGGGAAGAGGCCAGAAAACCTACGTTTGACTTTTGGCCATAACCATCTGCAGAGTAGTAACGCAGTGATTTCCACTTAGCAAGGGAAAAAGGAGGAGCACATTAAAAAGCTGCTCTATAAAGTACAGCAGCACCTCTTAAAGTAAAGCCTTACAAGTGAACTGCTAAGCTTTTGTTTTAAAAAAAGCAAACATACATATTAAAAAAACCTGTTTCAGTATCCCAGTGCAGTAGGTAATGAATTACACCTCTGCATTTCAGCAGTGTCTCTAGGTTACATAGCATTTATCATGTCATCAGGATTTTCTGTGAAGAAGTCTTGATATGCCTTGTGTTTGAATTTCTGAAAGAGAAAGACCAACAATCCCTAAACCTCTGTGTGTGTTTGCAAAAGGCATTTCCTGGGGTTTCAGATTTGGCTTTGGTTGTTAGGGACTGAAAGTTGAGCTAAGGTTTATTAAATCCAGGAAAATACCCAGTGCCAAACTCATTATTGTTATTACTTTAATATTATTTTTTACACTTGAAAATTACCACCAGGGAAGAAGAGGGGGGAGGGTGCAAGGCTTGATTTTATTGATTGTGTTTCCTCATCCAGTTTTGGGTTTAATTTTTCTTTATTTGTCTGGTTTTCCATTTGCATTTTCATTGAACTGTGTGGCTGATGACATTTGAATTTATTTCCTGAACTCGTCATTAACTTAAGCTTTTCATTATAACACTAAGAGTAAATAGCTGCTGCAGTTCAGTACACCAGTATTCAGTGTAATTGATACCTTATACGGTGAGACAACTTTTGTGTGTCTGTGGGCATATATTATCCATGCTTTCAGAAACACCACTAGGAAAAGGATGCTGGTTCATTTATTTGATTTCTGATTTTTTAAAATTTTACTTTAATTTTGAGAAGCATGTTTTGAAGAGATGCTTTTCTTGTTATAGAATAATAATAATGTATAACCCACGGGTTATCTGTAATAATTACAAAACAGTTCCTCTATTAATTTTTCTATGCAACCACGATTTAGTAGTGAGAGATACATGTGTGTGAACACATATATACATATATATATATGTCTAAGCAGAACAAAGGAAAGCTTATGCTAGAGCCCTTTCTTTTCCCAATGGCTTCCCTGTCTGATTTTTCCCTGCATTGTTGGAGAGTATGGACTCATATGCACAAGAATGCACTGCTCTTATTAAGCTTTTCTTAACATTCCTATGCACGCAGATCATGAGGGAATAAAAAAGATAAAAATATGCATGTTTATCCACATTATTTTTAATAAAGGTGTAATCAAATGCAGGGCACTGCTGACAGATTGCGAAAGCATGTAGTTTGGATGTGCATGTGATGGTATGGAGACTGTAGGAACATTATAATTCTGGACATGGGGGCTTTTGTGACTCTCAAGACTTAATTATCTTTTCTGGATAATTGTGGTTGGACAAGCATTTAATCCAACAGTTTCTGCAGTTTTATGGAGAAAAGCTTTTTTTGTTTTGTTTAGGAACAGCATGATCTAAATTACTTCAGAAATTAGCTGATGTGTGTCAGAGAGATTTTCTGTAATAGTTTTTAAGGTTGCTTTTTAATTATATCATTGTGGAGTCAGGCACCTGATTTTTCCCTTAGTCTTTATTTTCCTCAGGATTTTTGTATGTGGAACTTGAAGGACATGGCGAGTACAAGGACGTTGCCTTAGGCATAGTAGTATATTAGTGTACCAGCTAGCATAGTGTCTTCAAAAGGTGTATCTTCACGTTTTTATAAGAAAAGGTTTTATCTTGGTTGGTAACCTGGTGGTGCATTACTAAGTAGGCACCATTTTGTAATGCTGTGGTATGTGTGGATCATTGATTTTTCCCATTCTGCACCTAAGTCTCATTTTTTTATAAAATCTTTGGTCTGACTTGAAAAAAATATTGTGGCAATTCATGATTCCTAAGGCTGGAAACTGTGTGCAGGGTTACTTTTTTTGTGGGTTTCTTTTTTAGGATGAGACATGTAATCAAGGGATGCAAAGAAGAAACAAAAAGTATGTCACGTTCAACTGGTTTTATATGTCTCTTGCAAGGGGTACTCCGTGTTGTATTTCCTGGCAGAGCTGGCTCATGATCCAGTGGTCCACATGGACCTCTGGGTGCCTGGAAAATCTGTTGGACCAGACCAGTAAAGGTACAAATTGTGAAATAAGGTGCAAGTACCTGGGGAAGGTGGATTTTGGGTTAGATTTAGTCCAAGTTTCCAGCTTTGTATTTAGCTGCATTATTATCTCAGGAACTGTTCCTGGTGCTGTGGCACTTGCCGCCTGCACTGGTATCCTGCTGGAGAAGAGTGTCCAGACCAGTGCTCCAAACGGAGAGGAAGCTGCTGAGTTCATTTTCAGTTTGCCTTTGCAGGTGGGAGTTCAGCTGGCCAGCTTGCTTCCCAGTTATTTTTGTTGCTGCTTACTTGCTGTCCTGTTGGTGGATGCAAAGGGCTGTTGCCTGCATCGTGCTAGAAAATGACTCTGTGTGCCTTTGAAAGGGAGAGCTCTGCATCTCTTGGAATAAATGAAAAACAGTATTTCAAGAGATGGCAACAAAAGATGTTTTTCAGGGTGTCTACCTAAGACAGCAGCTGGGGAAGGTGTCTACTACATCAGCTGAGTGGACATGTAAGGGTGGGGGGCAATTAATTTTTTTCTGCTATCCTGCTGTTTATGGTAAGAAGCAAACAAAAGAAAGGGGTGCTTGACACCATATCTGGTTGAGGTGTGGAACCTCTTGCTAGAATATCAAATGGGTGCTAAAAAGGTCCATGGCTACTGGGGGAGATAAGCAAGTTCATTGAAGAGGAATCCACAGAAGGTTAGGGAGTACAAAGAAATTAATTCTGGATCAGGATACCTTTGGGACAAAATTGGTTGGAGGCGGGGAGGGTATTTTGGGGAAAACAGCTCTGTTTGCTTGTCCTGCTCTCATACGCTTCCCCAGATACTCAATTTGGCCACTGTGGAGACAGATCACTGGGACCATGAGTTTATTCATCTTCCTGTAGGCGCCCCAGTGTGGCAATTAAGATAATCACATTTTGCCTATGCATGTGCTGAATGGTAATCAGTCTGAAGAGCCAACAGTCCCTACTGAAAGGGAACAGATGATACAAGTAAATACAGGGGTGTGCTGTTGTACTGTTACATGCCGATTTATTTACATCCTCTTGATGCTGAATTTTAGATGTGGTTAGATTTTTGTTGCAAGAACTGGGCAGCAGGAGTGGCAGCAGGATCCCAAGTCCCTTGTATGGGCTCTCTATCTCTGTATGCTCCCATACAGTGCTTTTCTGTTGTGTTGACCTGGACACCCATGATCACAGTGCACCAGGACCCATGGTCTTTCTCCTGCCCCAAGGTGTCTCTGTACTAGAGACAGGACTGGTGAGCCAGGTCTGTCTATCTGTCAGTCAACTCGGTGAGACCCTTTAGGGCACTCGTGAAGGGACAGTGGCTCCCCTTGGGCCGCACCTTAGCTAAACTGGCCATGCAACCTATGATGTACTGGTCCTCAAAAATAAGAGTAACCAATGACCTGTTCGATTAGAACTCCCATTAGAAGTGATGATTACCATCCTTTCCAGTATCAAGCTGTAAAATTCATGTTAAAAGTAAATGGTGTGTATGAAAATCTGCTGAAAAGACCCCACAAAAGTAAGCGTAAGCTGCACATACTTGGCATGTCAACTATGGTATCAACTGAAGGTGGTAACCTGTAGGATATAAAATACCTGCTGTAAAGTGTTTGCATTTGGGTCATTTGCAGTGTGTGTATGTGTTACTGATTTTGACTCTAGGAAATAGTTTCTTTTGCTTGGCTGTAAGTCCACTGTTACCTTTTCATTTTGCCTCGTGCCTTGCTAAGGAATAGGGCAATGCTTGTGTGCCTGTGCATGTGTGAGTGTGTGTAAGGAAGAAAGCTTAATTTGCTTAAAAAATGGTACAGTATGAATAAGCCAAAAATATAAATACTTCTGACAACACTGACTCAATTCAGGGATCATGTATTTCTATAATTCTTCTCCAGATAAGACAAAGTATTTTTTTTAATCAAAATAAACTTTCGATGGAATTGTCAGAGCTTCTGAAAGCTGAATGACTGGTGTTGCCAGTTGTGTTGGAACTTTGATCCAAGAGGAAAAGTTTCAGCTTTTTTATTACCCCCTTTGATTTTTGTCTTTTTTTTTAATGCAGCAGCAATAAATATATCCATATGTATTTATAGGACAAGAAGTATGGCAATAGGAGCAGCGTTAATTTTAGGAATCTCTGCAGATTAGATATGTTTGTGAATGTACCTGACCCACTGTAATATTTTACCTGCTCCAGTACAGTCTTTTTTCCCATTTCTTGTCTGATCTGCCTATGGAGGAGAAAATTATTGGGTTATTGTCATGAGTGGAACCAGTGGGTTAATCCCAGCTTGAAACCTGTATATGTTTGTGTGTCTGCCTTAGCTGGAAAATAGTATGAGCAGTAGACCTCAGATGAAGTTTGATGTTAGCTTTCTCTTTCTTCTCTTTTCCCCAGTGACTGCACATAGTTTTGAAATGCTGCATGCAAAGAAGAATAAGAGCAAAGGGTCCTGTTTATTGTTTTAGTCAGAGAGTTCCAAGCAAGGAATTCTTCCCTTTTCTATTTCAGGCAATAATTACATTTTTCTACTATAGAAAGCACTTGTTATGTACTTGTGTCTTAATAGGAGTTATGAGACAGATTCTTTATTGAGGATTACAAAGGGACAGGTGAAAAGAGTCACTGGAATGGGTTTTGTTTGTCTTTATTAGAGTCGAACTCATACAGGCTTGGAATGATAGTAATTTCTTGGTAATTGTAGACATGAATTCCATTGAACTGTATGGTATGTAAGTAGAGCTTTCAAAACTCCCTGTATATCAGGAAGCTTGATGCTTCACTATTTTGCATTTTTTAGTATTTTTTTAGTTGTGGTGTGACATTAACTGCCCTATCCTACAAGCAGGCAGCCCTTTTGCCCTCACATTTCTTGGCCCTCCAAAGAGGGGAAGTGACACACCAAACAAGCAACCTAGGACAAACAACTGATCGTAATACAGTCTTAAGTGAAGGTCCTCTTCTTAGAATTACCTTGTCATTGCTTAGCATGCTTTAAAGGAAGGACAGATGAAAGAGAAGGTCAATTTGCAAGAGAAACCAGAAAGGAATCCAAGTGCAAGCAGGGCTCCCTGCCATGACCTGCTCAAGATGGGTTTTGCTTAAACACTAGGGACAGAGAATTTAAACTGAATCCTTCCTGTGAAAAGAATACTCTTCCTTTTTTGGTAGAAAATTAATAAACTGACTTTGGGGCTGGTACTGATCTTCTTCCAGCATTTCCCAGATTATTCTTCTGTTGGAGCAGGCAAATCCCCTCCCAAACTTTCCCCCAACCCCAGATGAGTGTTAAGAAGGAGTGTTGGCAGAAAGTGGTTGGTGGAAGCTCTCAAGCCCTTGTATGCTCTTCCAAAGCCTTAAATAGCAAAATGCCCAGAAAATGACAGAACAGAAGGCTTCATTGGGAAGTTTCCAATGCTTCCAGTCAAGGTAGCTGCTGGCCTCCCTCTTGCAGCCTTTCAGCTCAGGTGATTCCTCTCCAGTGGGATCTAAGGAAACACTAGAGTCTCATGGGGATGTGAAGGAAAAGGCAACCTGAGCTTTCTGGTCCTGGGAAAACGTTTGGTTTGGGTGGTGTTCAGAAGTTAGAGAGGCCTTCAGGAGACTGAGGTTATCCTGACTGGACCAGCAGCCCCCTGTGCTGAGGTGTGAGTGCCAAGCCTGAGCTAATGCATGTTCCCTGGGGTATGGAGGTAGCTGCACAGGCCAGAGCCCCAGTATGAGTTCCCGGACTGATGGTGACAGCAGTGATGTCACTTCTTAGATGCTAATTGCTCCTGCAGGGGGGAAGGTTGGCCTCAGAAATGCAAACTTGTAATTAAGAGCCAGATTCCAAAAAGTACATATTTGCTCTGCTGAGAACTATTTTCCTCCATGACTGCTTTTGTACCACTGTCTGTGGAAAGAATATAAAAACAAGAATAGGGCTCTCATCTCTATTCCAAACTTTTATGAGACATAGTAAAGACATCACATGGAAAGTCTGGAGTCTCCAGCCATTACTTGCCTGGACAACGACACTGGTCATCCATGACTGTAAAACAGGCTACCATCCTCCACTTGGGAGGCACTCCATCAGTTTATCCTAAATAACAAGCGTTACACAATTTAGTCATACAGCCCACTGTGCCCAAATTTAAAAGGCATTCCTTATGTTACTAGTATCTCCCAGGCCATACCCAAGGGTGCTCCAGTGGATGAGCATTGTTGTGTGGGCAGGTGGAAGTCTGACCTTTAAGCTGCTCCCGGCAGATCACATGTAGCTGTACATTAGCACATATGGGAGAGGGTTGTACAGCCAGGCCTGACCAAACTGTAGCTGAAACATGGTCAATACTGCGATGAACAAGGGACTGACCTAGTGGCTCTGTGGGGACAGTGGATCTTGGTGATGTTCCCTGAGGTATTTCTTATATCTGGAAGAAATTAAATTCAGCCCTGGGGAAAAAGAAAAAAATAGCTTGTGTATCACCCATAAGTCTAATTGATCTGTTAAAAATGAGAGTGTAGCAGCTAAGGAGGTGAAACTTCTCAGAGTGGCACTAAATCCCCTCTCTCCTCATAGCTTCACTGCCTGCAGGTCCCTTATAAAATGGGAGGAGCAAAAACACAATCGGTTTTGTTGACCAGTCCTTATTGCTTTGGGGCTTAATCACTTACATCACCTGAGCAAACAATTTCTGCTGCTTCTTCAGCTTCTGAGACAGTATACTTTAAAAATCTGCTGCACTAGCTTTTAGCTCATTAAGGTAAATGTTTGAGAGAAAGGGAGAGCAAAAATAAGAAAGTTGGGAATTTCCAGTAAATAGAAAAGTTTTTGTCTTTCTTTCCATTTTTACTCAAAGATATGCTGTGTTGGCTGGGCTCAGTGAGCTCATGGTCTATAAATAGGTTCCATCCAGGGAGGAGAAGGAAGAGGAGGGAGGCTCTAATTAATTATGTAGAAATAGTTGTTTTCACAAAATAAGCAGCAAATCCAAGAAGTTTGAAACCAGGCTCACTGGGCTTGGGGGTGGGGTGTGCCTACAGCATTTACTAGTGAGATCATGGAATAGGACAGGAAATCTCTCCCTAATGCCAAAGAAAACTTTTTTTTCCCCCTAGTACTTTTTATGAAGCAACTGTTGAGGTTCCCCGACCCTCTTTCAAGCTCATTTTCTGATAGTGAATCAAAGGATTGTTCCACTGGCAGAATACTATTCCAGACACCCTGTTCCCCCAGATCTTTATAAACTGCCTGCATGTTAGTGGACTTGGATGTGCAGTTTTGCTTGCTCATGTAAGCACTGGGATGACAGGGGCCTTCAGTGGTGAAACAGCAATTTGTGGAGTGCAGAATTTACGAGTGCAACATTCACAATTGTTGATAAGATTTGTGTGGGGAGTATCTGTGTGTTGAGAAGTAAAGGCAAGCTTTCAGGCCCTCTGACACCTTTAAAACAGACTTTTGCAACACATGCACAAAATCTTCCTGTGCTGTTGTATAACTTGATTGGATACCCAATATTCTTCAATCATTACATTCAAAAGGTTAGCCAGAAGATAGTTTCATACCAGTGTCCAGCTGAGCAAGTCTGTATTGAGCCTGTATCTCTCCCTCTGAAGAATTTTCCTAATGATTAACAATAATTGTCACAGTATAGTTGCCATTACTTCTGAATACCATTGACTTGTCCATGTTACTCTTGTTGCTTCTTGCATTCCACCCAGGTCTGGAAATTATTTACAACAGAAGAAACCTGCAAAGCTCAGGCAACAGAGCTGTTGTGTTAACAGTAAAACCCATCTTACTTTTTTTCCATCATGAACATCTTTTTCCTCTGTATGTGTGACTTTGTGACATGCTTTGCTTTGGCAAGTGGAGAAGTGCACACAGAAGAGTTTCTGAACACAGGGTGTTTGCTTGAAGTTGCTGAGTAAACCACGTGCCAAAAATGGAATAAAACTCAAAAGATTTTTGCTCTTAGAGCAGAAACTCCCTGAAATACACATTAAAGGTTTTCCTGGACCTTTGGTTACTTCTAAAGCCATGGCCGCCTGTGCCAGACCACTGCAGTCTGTTTTCAAAGCTACTGTTGGAAATAGGATTTCCCCACCCCTGCGCTCCAGGTAGCATTACACACTCACAGCTCACAGGAGGCCCCATGGCCTTCCCAGGTGGCCTGGTGCCACCACTGCCACAAAAGAATCTGTGCATCCCACCACTGCACACCGCCTTCCCTGTGCCTCCTCTGTCTTGACCCCCTGCTAGTGACATGTTGGGAGCTGGGCATTGATAGCAGTGGGTGTTGGAATGTTTTGTGCATTTGTAACTCCCGAAACAAGTGAGCGAAAAAAGGAAGAATCAAACCCTGAAACTGTTGGCTTTGTTTGTGAGATACTGAGACTTCCGAATGTGAGTCAGTTGCGGATGCCTTTGGTGTTGCCTTTGGGCTGAAGGGTGTTGGGGAAGGGAAGGTCTGTGCCTGGCAGGGTCTGGCCCAGAAACACAGAGGAAATATTAACTGTCTGTTCAGCAAACAGACTACTGATGAGAAAGAGGCAAAGCAGACATCAGACTGCAACTTAATATGCAAATAAAATGGAGGCCCAAAGGGCTTTCAGGGATGGATGATCATCAGAGCAACTTTTAAGAGCTATCTGAGGTAGGTTAGACCCATCATTTCAGATGATTTTTGCTTGAGCTGTTGTACAGTGCTGGGAAGGGTTCTCAGTCAGTAATACCACTAACCTTCTTGTGTTCTTGCAGTTTTAAAATACCCAGCAAAGCCCCATTTTGGAGGAAAGTGTGGTATCTGTGGAATTTTTTGTTAGAAAAACAGAGCTGTTGTATGCACAAGAAGGGGCCTACAAGATTGAATTACCCTGAGCTGCACTTGCTCTCAGTCGTAGGGAAACTCAGCCTGAGCCAGTCTTTTTATTTGAAAAAATCTTCAAGCTTTCAGGAGCTAATTGCTCTGTGCATGTGGGTACTGTGACCCAAATTCTTTGGTGACCTCAGTTGCCATGGAAAGTAAATCGCTATGCTCAGGGGGTGGATATGAAATGAATTGACAAAGCTTCATATCCTTGAAGCCTCAGTGAAGGCATTAAGAGGATTCTGAAGCGGGGACAGATAAGGGTAGGAGCAAAGTAAAAATTACACTCTCAAAACTTTAGGGAAACCCTGTAAGTTGTTGATAGTAGGACTGTAGGGCTTAGACCAAGATTATGAAGAGTGATTTGAAGAAGCCACCTCAAACATCACCAGAGAGATGAGCCCTTATTTTTGGTTCCTGACATGGGAGGTGCTTGCGCTACCCAGCTTTGCTAGCTAAGCACATAGGAAGCAGATTACCAGCTGTGAGCAGACATATGTTCAGTGATATCTCCCAAAAGTAAGAAGCACTTAAAATGCAGTTTGGATCTATATAATTGTCCTGTTGGGTGGAACAAAACATCCAGATGTTCATCTAAACTCTCATTTGGGAAAGTGTCCCTCTTCACCAAAAGTACAAATCGGAATTACTGAAGTATGTGCTTTAAGTCAGGGTCCACGATGAGAATAAAAAATTGTACAAATTTAGCAAAACTCTGTTTTTCTCAGGGTCTGATGTAAGCCTCTGCCTCTGGTGCAGGTCAGAGAACCTACATTCCCATATAACTACTGGGGAGTGTTAGTTATAAAGTCTATAATACTGGAAAGTATGTGGTGGGTACATGTGTACTATCTAAGACTTGGTTTGTGTGAAATGGACATTGCAGGTAGCCCTCCTTGTGGTATTTTTGTAGCGTACTTGGTTTAGGACTTCTCATATGAAGGTAGTGTTCATAATTCCCTGTGGTGTCAAGTGTAATGGTTCACATACAGGCATTATGGAACAAGAAAACCAGTAACAACAAGAAAAGCACTAACAAGAGTGTGTGTGCTCTGGCAACAAGTGCAGGGGTCCTCAGGATTCACTAGCGTCATTCTTTTTTTTTTTTTAATGTCCTTTGAAAAATGTGCAGCAGCATAAAAAAAAACCCCTGACAAGTTAAATAAATTCTTCACATCTTAAAAACAAGGGTGTTCCGCCAACATATTATCAAGGCTTCCAGAACATTTTCTCCTTTGTTCCAGAGCATGTGTGCTAGTAGTCAGGATTTGCAGGGGACACTTTTTCCATGTAAATAGCAACAGAAAAGCTTTAGTTTAAGTATAGCTAAGGGAAGAGAAATATAAACTGTTGTTAAATGCATTTTTTTACCAGTTGGGTTGGTTTTTTTCCTTAAAACCAGATCGTCTTAACAATCCTGCAATTAATATATTTTTAGTGCCTTTTATTAGTAATTTTAATCCATTCAAAAATAACAGCTAATCAAAAGTGTATTTAAAAGGGTGAAGTCAACTCTGGCACAGACCATCAATAGTATTCACAGCAGTACTGAACTTACCCTAATTCAGGAATTAATAGAACTTTCTGTTGACTATCTTGGTATGATTTTATTAAAAACAGCAATTAGATCCATATCCAGCACATTATTTTGTAAGTTTGGTATTGTTCTGTTGCATCTCCCTGTTGACATTCCAGATGTAGTACATACTAGCAGCTTGGGTGTTTAGAAGAACAGGGAGCTGGCAGACCATAAATGAGTGCTAGGCCAGTTGAATTCACACCTACTCTGAGAGCACTGATGAGTGCAAAATAACACAAGTGACCCCTACTATTGTTTTTTTGCTTTTGCTGATAGTCATAATTTGGTAGAAGAGTTGTCAGATAGATAAAAGCCTGGTACTGGAGGTTGTTGAAGGGGAGGGGAGTTAATGGGTGGAGGGAGATTATTTAAGGAAATGCTTGAGGTAAGGAGCTTGCAGTCTGTCATGGTTGGAGATGAAGGATGGGAGCAAGTTGAGGAAGTGTGCTGACGACCTCAGTTCAGAGAAGCTGCTTCATCTTGGAGAAGGGAATGAATGATCCTAAGGGTGGGAAAAATAAAAACAGTATATGACTATATGAACTGACATATCAGGCTCAGGAAGGGGTTTGGTTGGACCTAAATGAGGCAGGGAAGGGTCAGGGTGTATCGGCTTGTCAATAAGTCATCACAGGCAAGTTATGCAAGACTCCAATGGGGGAAAAAAGCAATAGGTGATCTGATTTGAAAATGATTAGTCAAGGTGCAGCTGAGGAAGTTTCAGTATCTTTCTTTGGGCTGTGCTATTTCATGTATGGTGCCCATTTTGGTCATCCCCATTCAGAAAGAGGGAGCTCAATTAGGAGCAACATGTTACGTTGGTATGTCAACATGAAGACTCTTCGCAGAACCAGACAACCTTTTTCCCTCCAGCAGTTCTCTCTTACAGTTTTCTTAAAGCATTTTCATTTCCTTCATCTTAAGTCTTAGATTTGGCAGTTGACCAAATTGAAAATGACCCTTAATGTCAAAGTAAACAATATTTAAGAAATCTTCTAAAAATGCTTGTTTCAGGAGGAAGGGAGACAAATGGCAGCTGTCTTTGAGCAGGGTTTGGTTCTGATAAGGGGCCTTTTCCAGGATCCAACCTAAAGTAATCTGGTCTTATGCTGCAGCTGGCACTGGTCCCACCTCTGTACCCTGAGAACATTGTGCCCATTGAATACTATTAAGGGAAGACAGACTTTTAAAATGCCAAAATATATGCAGCTGAAAAGTTATGGTATGACCTGTACTAGTGCTGACAATCTGTTTTCTTAATGATAACCTACCATATGTGGCTTGAAAAAAAAGTGTCATTCTCTTGCAGTCCAGATATGATCTCTGTGATAGGAAAAGAGCAAAATCTGGGGTAGTTCCTTATGTTGTATCCTCAGGTAATTGCTAGGTGAAGCCAGCAGGACATAGCTCTTGAGTACCCTGGGGTAAGATAATGATCCCATAATCCAGCACCCCCTCTCTGTGCTTAAAATGCTTTACTCATGTTGAAATACTTTCTAGACCAAGCTAAATGTGTTTGTTTTAAGCATTCAGCCTGATGTAGCTTGTCTACATGTCTGAAGCAAATTCCTCTGCGAGGCCCTTGCTGACATCTGGTTATGTATCTGGGTCATTTTGGGCTGTCGTAAGGATTTGACTGCACATAGAATATGTGTTAAGGACAAGAATATGAGGAGACTTTGCTCTGAGGCACATCCCGTGTTGTCAGCCCGAAATCAGTTCAGCACCCGCCCTCCCGCTGAGGCAGGTACTGGCCAAAGATGCAGGTGAAGGAGACAGCTGGCAGTGAAGGACACGTTGTGCACCAGGTGAATATCTGAAACAGCAGAGAGATAGGGAAGAAACGGAGAAGAATGTGAACATTGCTGGAATTTCTCCTTTCAAGTCTTAAACTTATCAAATAGCAGGTTGCTGCTTCTATGCACTATATTAATACAGTAATCACCAGCTTCCTGCACTACTTAGTTGAAGCTACACATATTTACCCTACAAAACTTTTATGTGCAAAAATATGGCCATTTTGTTACATCTCTGCTCATACACCTGATTACATTCCACAGGGATTATGTTTAACAGCATTGTACTATGCTGCAGAATTTAGGCTGAGTATTTTTTCCTCATGTGCCCCTTCTAATGGAATTAGAACGTCACCATTTCATTGTTCATGTTATAATTATCAGAAACTTTTCTTTCTATGATGAAAGACTTTGAGAAACAGACTTTGAGCCAGCCTGAGCTTCATGTTTCTCATATCCAGATCTGCATTTGTTACGCAGTACAGCTATTTGGCTAATTAGCTCACTGTTTATCTGACCGACTGTCCTAAGAATATGAAATGCTGTGAAATATTTCAGAAAGAAGGTTTTCCAGATAAAGCTTCACATTGTCTCTTTGAAAAGGGAAACTTCCAACCCCTTGGCTAGGTTTTCTAAGCAAACTAGAAACTTCTGTGGAGGCTCATGCAAATAGCTGGGTTCCTCAGCAGGGTCATATTGTCATAGAGAAACATTGCACACTAAAAATGTTACCTAACGTCAGTGAGGATTGGCATCCAAGTTTTCTCTAAGCCCTGAGTTCTGCTATATCTGTTCCTTATTTGTTAGATAAGATAGCACTAACCTTTCAGCTTGCTGGAATAGGGTGAAAGTTGAATTTACCTAGTGCTTATGCAGTGCCCACATGTTACAGAGCTGAACACCATAGAAAAACCCATGAACAATTTTCTCTCTCTCCAAAATGGTGTGCTGAATAAAGCCTGAAGCCAGTGAGCAGTGAAGGAAAAACAATGTTTACTCATTAGCTGAGCCTCTCCATGCTAATCACAGAGCAAAGCAAGGAGTCCCCGGGAAAAGTTTTCTGGTTAGCCTGCTACTTCCTATTATTGAACAGTTTGACTTTGCAGCATTCATAGAATATCACAAGTTGGAGGGGACCAATAAGCATGATCAAGTCCAACTCTGTTCCTTGCAGGACTACCTAAAACTAAACAATATGACTGAGAGCATCATTCAGACACTCCTTGAACTCTGGGATGTTTGGTGCCAAGACTGCTTCCTTGGGTAGCCTGTTCCAGTGACTGACAGTGCTCTCCGTGAAGAACCTTTCTCTAACATCCAATCTGAACCTCAACAATGTTGTATTAATTTTATTCTTTAAACTGGCTGGTGTGCTAATGAAGCCAGAAGGTACTTCAAGTCAATCTTACTGCATCCGTTAAAGCTCTTGTAAGCAACAACAGTGAAAGCAGCCAGTGCACTATTGCCCATCACTTCCTTACAGGCCATTATAAAATAGCTGGTATCTGCCTGCCTGCTCTCAGGGCTGCAGAGGCAGGCAGCCGCCAACGTGCAAAATTAGAGTAGTGCTGTACTTCTGCTGTTATTAAGATGAGAGTTCTTTCTGTTATCATGTTTTTTGATATCTCTGAAGCAATATGGTCTTGAGGAGAGGAGGCAGCCTGTTGGGTCTGTCTGGTCGCTGTCACCACCAGACAGCTATGTAAATAGAAACCCCTTGAATGAACAGAGGCTGGGAGTTGATGAAAGAGAGTTCATAGGTTGCCACAGTTAGACAGCAAGGGACATTGAACAACACAGAACCAAGAATGCTCCCAGAGGAAACAGCTGTGAAATTTTTCATTTAGTTATGCAGCTGCTCGGAGTTTGTGTTCACTTGATCACTCACATAACACTGGGGAACCTCCCTGATTGCCGAGAGGAAGACACAAGTGAAGGGAATGCTTCACCAGGCAGCACTGGCTCTGCTGTTTTGTGTTAAATGGAGGAGAAAATGTAATACAGCATATAAGGATATCAGCTCTGTACAACTAAAGCTAGGTACTTGATTTGCTGAGTGGTGCCATCTTTTGTGTTTCTGGAAACTGATGCTTACTGAAGGTTACAAAGAAACAAAACCATAAAGAATCTCATTGTGGAGGCCATTGCCCTGGCATTACAGTGGCACTGGAGTAATATCATGCTATCAGGCCTTTCCAAGCATGCATGAATTTTCTCCTTGCATTATTTTCTTCTCATATGAAGCCAGTGAAATAGTGAGTCAGATATGAAAGGTAGCATTTTGTATAAGTTTGTGACCTGATTTGAACCACCATGAAGATAAAGGAGACCTTGTCTTTCAGATATCACAGGAAGCAGTGTAGAGATTAAGAATCTGAATGCTGTCAGACTCGTAATTAGGATAATAGTAATGTCTGGATCAGAATGTGAAAGACAGAGAGGCATTTTCTGAGGATTCTTCTAGCTGGAATCCATAGTTCAGGAAGCTACTTTCACATGTGCTTGTTCCAGCTGAGAATGTTACTCATGTAAATGCTTAATTTTAAGTGCTCGTTTAAAGCAGAACTCATATTTGAAGTGATTTGGGAAATGTGGATAAGGTGACAGAGCCTGGGCTTTACAAACTGCTGTAGATACCAAAAATAGGTCAAATAATTTGCCCTGTAGCTAGGAGATTCTCAACTACATGTCTGGAATAGATTTAACTTCTAGATTCAGATGTCTAAATTTAGGCATTCATATTGTAGCTGCATAGCATCAGTACCATAACTGCAGTAATGATCTAGTCAATACTAGGGCATAGAGAAGTATTTGGTCCAGTCTAAACTAAACATCTGCAATTGGTCTGCTGAACCATTTTCTACATCCCTTGACTGCATCCATTGAGCACTGACACCTAGATCACATAGTGGTCACTTGCTCTGTAGGCAACTAAAAGTGCATATCAGATTCAGGAGATGAATCCCACTCCTAAAGTTTAGTGACATTAACTTGTGCACAGTAACTAGAGCATAAAACTGTCCACCAGTAATCTGGAGATGAGAATGTGCTGACCTGTAGCCAGACACTTACGCTGTGGAGAAATTAAACACTCCCCATTCAACAGAAGTATTTTGTTTGTTGTAGCAAAGTCACCTGACAAGCAGGATAGGTCTGCTCTAAGCGTTTCCATTTGTGTTACTGACAGTGTTCACAGTCTATATTCAGCATGAAGAGAGGTTGATCCCTCTACTTCATCTATGCCACCACTGTTTGAAGAAAGCTGGGATTAATCTGTGGACCAAAGAAAGAGATTGGGGCAGTGAATGACACCAGAACCACATGAACGTTTTCTCCAGCATCTGGTGTGGCATCATTGTTGACCCATCTCAGCTATTTCTTAATGATATTGGTACCTGAAAAAAAACCCCACAACATATTGGGGAACCTGTATTCTGGACCATTTGAAAGCTGTGTTTTAATAAACAGACAGAACAACAGTTATCCAAGAATTTGGGTTGATCACCTGACTCAAATGTATTTAGTTGTGCAGTATTTCCCCATGGTCTGTCTCCCAGAGCAACGTTCTAGTGGTTGTCTTCTTCCCAGTGTTGGTCTCACTGAGGTGGAGTAAGGAAGTATAACACTGCACTTCTCCTTACTCAAAGAGTTTTAGTTTTGCGGGAGTAAAAGTGCAATGGTGGGAAATGTTAACTTACTACAATACTTCATCGTGATGGCATGTCTTAGTAATCCTCTTTTTCTCCCCAAATCTATCATCTCATGGTCTTTTTATTTTCTTACAGGAGGAGTTGGGCATTGCTTGTGAGTTGCTGGAGTCAGACTTCCTCAAGTGCAGCGTGGGATTTCCTTTCATGAGATCGAAATCTAGGGTAATGTGATATTTGCGTTTGCAGAGTAGTGATCCATTCATCTCTTGGCCTGCAGGCAGTGGCTGGAAGGGCGACTGCTCTGTTAAATGTCTGTGACTGATACTTTCTGTACCTTTCTAACCCAGATACTGAAGCCTTTCACGGTTCTGGAGGGTACCTGTCCTCTTTCCCACCAGACAGAGCAAATGGCAGTACCCGGTGCACTGCGATACAAGGCTCTTGAAAAAATGATGCAGGGCTCGCGACTATGAAAAACTTACACATTTCCTCTGCAGAAAATTTGAAGAGGACTGTCTTACTTAGGTTGCCTTGCTCTGCCTTTTATTTTTGTCTTCTCTCACATTAAAATGCGTCTGAATTTGTGTGGCTTGCAATGAAAATGGCTTCATGGCTTTTTCATATTATGATGTTCAGGTAGCATTTAAAGATCATAGAATCACAGGGGTTGGAAGGGACCTTAAGAGATCATCGGGTCCAACCCCCCTGCCAAAGCAGGCTTCCCAGCTCATATTGCACAGGCAGGTGTCCAGACGGGTCTTGAATATCTCCAGAGAAGGAGACTCCACCACCTCCCTGGGCAGCCTGTGCCAGGGCTCTGTCACCCTCACTGGGAAAAAGTTCTCCCCCGTGTTGGTGCGGACCTTCCTGTGCTCCAACTTGCAGCCATTGCCCCTTGTCCTGTCCCTACAGGCCACTGAAAAGGGACTGGCCATTTCCCCCTGCATCCCACCCTTGAGATATTTACAGACATTAATAAGGTCTCCTCTTAGTCTTCTTTTCTCCAGGCTGAACAGTCCCAGCTCACCCAGCCTTTCCTCATAGGGGAGATGCTCCAGGCCCTTAATCATCTTTGTAGCTCTTCTCTGGACTCTCTCCAGGAGATACCTGTCTTTTCTATACCAGGGAGTCCAGAACTGAACACGGTACTTCAGGTGGGGCCTGAGTAGGGCAGAGTAGAGGGATAATTTTGTTTAGTAATAGAAGATGGATTCTGTCATAATGTTTAAAAATCCAGCTGGGTTCTTACTGTCACTAAACAGTGCTGTATAAATGACCAACCCAGAAGGCTGAGAAGATGAGGAATAACTTCAGGATGACCTGAACAAAATGAGTCTGAGATTTTTCAGACCACTTAAAAAAATAACCCTTGCCATTTGAATTGATGTACCCTCTGACCCAATGTGAAATTTTTTGGTTTATGTGTTTTATTGACTGTAACATGCTCTTTTAAAACATTTTAAAAGATTTTAATTAGAATGGAAAAAAATCAATGTAGTCACAAATTATCTGAAATGTAAGGATTTAAATGTTTTGCTTCAGAATGACATAGTTGTTTTACCCTCAGGTAGTTGAGTTGTCTTCAGGTGGTTTTCAGCAAGCTATCAAAATTATCATGATTTTGGAAACTGTTTCACTTGACCAAAAATTTTTTGTAGTTAGGTAGAAATGCTGCACAGACAAGTTAATGTAGTGCTATAGTGTTCATCAAAGTAGATTCTCTTTCAAAATTAGCACGTGATTTTATTCATTATGATGTATGATGAATAGGTGGCCTGAATACTACTTCAGCTGGTGCCTGTTTCTCCAAGTACCTGTGAAGGCCTACAGCGTGATCTTCGTATTCCCCCAAAAGATCTCTTCACCAGCAAGTAGCATATAGATAGATGTTGAGATAATTTCAGGTAGCAATCCCCTTATACTGGACAACTCTCCCCCAGCAGATGATCTCCTCAAGAAATATCTATGAATGGCAATTGTAGTAAAGGCCTTTACACAATGAAAGAAAAATCAGATTCTAGTGTTTGAACAGGTGTAGTTGCTAAGATATAAAAGCTACTCTACAGTAGAGGAGGCTCTGTTACATATATCAAAATACACTACTTTTGTACAACCAGGACAGTAAAATATATGTGAAGTTTCAGAATTAATACATTTTGAAACAATATACAGTATCTCTAAATACCACTTTTTCTTTGTGCAGTATGAGTTCAGTGTGATCTTTGACACAAGCCACTTGTCTGGGCAGGAAGAAATGCTTACCTTCCTTGTCACTGCCCAAAGGTAAGGGAACCTTTGTATGTTTTGATATATGTTATGATGTTCTTTGTCACATGAAGTATACATTGCATAAGCTTGACAGTTGTGTGATACTAGTTGTAGACACATACATGTGTAGTAAATGAGGCTAAATTACTCAGGTTAGATGCATGTATTTTGATAATATAGAGGAACCATGTGATGCAGCTTCCCGAAAAATGAGGTGGGATCATACTTAGCCTTTCTTTGCCAGGCAGTTACAATTCTGAAGGAGCATTTGTTCTCTCTCAGTTGGAAGGCCTGTGTATTTCTGTGCCCATCCCTTTGGGCCCTGTATCAAGCACAGCTCAGCTGTGGTTGATGATCAGCACCAGGCAGACCCATTTGTTCCAGCATTTGAACGAAATAAGCATGCTTGGATGCAAACCAAAAAAGATAAATGCTTTCATCAGATGGTCAGGAATCTCACTGACAGTTTCCAAAGTTGCATGTCTATTTTTCCCCCCTGTGGATCTTCAACTAGCTATGACAGACTGCGTGAAACAGATGAGTAGGGTATTTCCCCAAGGGCACTTAGAGCAGGCATTGAAGTAGGGTGATGCCAAGTATGCGTGCATGGGGATTTTTATCTCAGGCAGAGTAAAAGGTGTGACGCATGCTCTGTGCCTCCTGTGATGATGTGCCATGAAGAAGCAGATTCCATGTGTGATTTGGTTGCGGGCACTGTTGGGGTGTCTATAGGAACTGGTGGTAGCAGGGCTGCATTAACCTGGGCCATGAACTGCTGCTCTGACATGCTGGGTGTGTGACTGGTTGCTACTTCTGCTTACTGTGTGAGTGGGCCAACTTCATACCCTCATGTGTCAAAATCTGGATCTCCAGCCCGAATTCTCTCCAGTTTGATGACACCTCACCAACTACTGGCTAGGGATGAGAGGTGAGATGTGGCAGTTGCTGAGTGACTGCTTTCAGAAGGCGTAGTCCTCCCCTGCAAGAACAGCTGTGGGTGGGAACAAGATCCAACAGCACATGGGGCTGGTATGAAACATTTGAAAGTGAGATCTCCCATCACAGAGGGGCAAGACTATGTCTTGCACGTTAGAGTTTTGTTCACTGTGAAGAGAAGTTCATCGTGTTTTCAGATGACCCCATCATGCTTTTAGTATCTGCTAGGTGAATGCCAACTGGTGCAAAGATGCATCAGTGCTGCTTTCAATTTGCCCAGTGCTGATTTAAAATTTCCAGATTATACTTCTCATTTCCCTGCCCTAGATAGTACAGGGCTTTCATCTGTACCCTCACCTCTCAGATTTCTGTGTCCCACCAGTGAGAAGGGTTAGTCAGTGCTTTTAGGTGGTGCAAAGGAATTAATAGTAGTTTGTACAACATAGTGTGAATGCTCAGAGGGGTTAAGAGAAAGTTTTGTATTTCAGAAGCATGGGCGGGAGGGCAGTTGGGTTTTGAAGGACTCAGCTGAACCTCCAAAGACAACAGTGCACGTCCCAGTGCTGATTACCCTCATTTTCTCTGTGACTTTGGGCAAATTGCTCAATTCCCTCCTTGTTCAATAAAATATTTGTACCCCGAGAGTTACAGGGGGCCCTGGGGTAAAAAGTCAGTAATAAGGAAATGGAGAGGAAGTGTCTGTGCTGTGGCCAGACTGCAGTGAGACGGGGCATCATTTCTGCACAAAACTGGGGCTAGTCTGGCAGAAATGGCTAGATGAAGAGAAGCTGTGCCACACTGTCATGGGAAAGCGTTGCCCTTCAAATATCCCCTTAAGCCTGTCCTTTGGAGCTGCAAATTTGGCATCAGAAACAAGAGACTGGCTCAGCGTGAGAGATCAATTGGAGAAAAGGATTAAACACTACATTTACTCTTACAGTTTAAAAAATCCAAAACACAACTACTACAATAACAAAAACCAAACAACAAACAAAAGAAAACCCACTTCACAACCTCTTCTATGCGTCCTGGAGTGAACTATTTTTTCTGAAGCTGTATTCTCTTTTTTGACAGTACCTTTACTCCTTTTAAAACAGATAAACACATACACATAAACTTTATATGGAATTCTACTCGCTCATTCTGCTTGCCACCATGGTATCTTGGTATTTGTGTTGGATGAGAAATGTCTCCATTTTGGACTCTTCTTTCAGTCTATTCAGACAAAAAGCCATTGTTAAACTTTTTTTTCCTGGGAACAAAATTGTGTTAGTAACAGACATGTTAGTAGCTGTATCTATGTATCCAGCAGGTTCTGGTTTTGTAATCTGAGCAACTCCTCATTTTAGAATTTAGGATGTTCCTGCCCGCTGCTGCCTCAGTGACAGAGTCTTCAAATTGGAACATATCTTTTGTCTTGCCAGTTTGATTTATGAGTAAATCCAATCAACTGCAAAACAAAAGATTCCAGAGTCGCTGCCGAAGAAATCAGAAATAAACATAAAACATCTTTCAAGATTGTTCTTCTGAGTGGTCACCCACAAAGCTGACTCACCATCAAAATTAGAATAATTGCAAGTGTGCCTGTTGGATGTGCATTTCAGGAACCTTTTCCAGCCTTCGTACATAAATGTTCACACTGAAGTAAACTGACTCAAATGAGAAATTACTGCACTCTTTTCTCTTTCTTCCTTCTGCTCTTGACCTGCTGAGCTACTGCTTTTGAAAATGTAAAGTAGAAATGCTTTCATTTTGGCAGATAAGTGCAGAAAGAGCGGGTGGAACTGTTGAGAGATTAAGGCCAGTTCAGTATGGGGGTCTCGCCCAAAAAGATTCTCATAGTGGTACCACTGTGTTGCTGTGGTACAATGCAGACACCATGAAAGTGCAGTTTCATTTACAGAGTCAAGGCTTTCTGTAGTGTATGTGTTCCCCAAATGGCATAAAGACAGGCTGCAAGAAAATCAACCCTTAAGTTGAAGTCTAAACATCCTCGTTTCTCTGCACTATGTATGATGACTGCTGTAGTTTTGCACTGACGATTGAATTCACACCTTGCTCCAGGATAGGTTTCTCAGTGTGAGCCTCATGTCACAGCCACGGAGAAGCAGCTGCAAAACACACACTTTAAGTGTGTGCCCTCTCCAAGGTGGGATGAACAAATGTAGCCCTTAATGTAAGAGGTTTCTTAAAAAGAGGTGACATCACTCAAAGTATGCGCCAGAGATACAGTAGCTGTGAAGCTGTGTGATATACTGCAAAGGCTGTCGATTTACAGCATGTTTATTTTTCCTTTCTGGTGCAGTGGAAACCTAGAGCGCACTGAATCTCTGCATGATAATACTCTAACCCTGTCAGTGCCCCTGATGCATGAAGTGGACTCATCTATCAGTGGGTAAGTACCAGTCACCAAATGAAAACAACAAGAATAATAATAAACCCAACAATAACATCTGAGTCTTTTTCCAGTGAAAAACTGAATCCCTCTCTTTGTTTACATGTAGCTAGTCTGTTGCTTTTTCCCTGTTTCCCAGACTCTGGAAATACAGACAATCTCATTCATTATCTGGGAATTTTCTTTGACGTGCCTTTCATTCCAATAGCATAGCTCTTTCTCATTCCTTTCTAGCTAATACTAATTAGTTTGTGTCACATTTATAGTAGGCATTTTAGAGATTATACGTGAATTTATATGACTCTGTAGATATGTTACACCTTAAAACAAAATAAAAACCAAACAAGTAAATCACATCTTGTTTCTTGGGGTATGTCTTTAAGAATATGATTGAGAATCACCAGGCCAAAGGTTAGGGTCAAATGTTCTGGGATTTTAAGGAACTTGGTGGAATCTGTTTGCCTTTCTGTTTAATTTCACAATCAGAATTTGTTTTAGCGTCTGTTCATTTTCCCACTCCTGCTCCCTAGTCTGTGAGGGATCTGAATACCAACTGAGGAACATTACTCGCCCTTTGACTGAAGTAGTTGTATAACACATAGCCATTGTTTTCACCCCAAGGCTGCTGGTGTGTGAGTTCCTGCCTTTATACTCAGGGGTCTTCCGCTTCTGCGTTACACTCTAGAATGAAAGATTTGCAGTCAGTCCCAACAGACACACCATACTCTAGCCTAGGCAGTGAGCAGGTTGGAACTGGGGGACCTGGTCACAGGAGGTGAATCAATATCCATGTAAATTGTGAAAATTTACATGCATTCCTAAACTGGGGAAGGAAAAGCTCATCAACAGTGTCCCTGAGAGGCCAGTGTCTTGTTTTAGCCACCATTTATGGCACCCCTCCTTCCAGGGAATGCATGTTGTGTAAATGACCAATGCAGGTTGGTGGCAGTGGAAGTCAAAGATTCCCTTGACCAGCACGCTACATACATAAGAACAAAGTTACTTTCATCGACATGTCATCTGTCTGAAAAGTTGTGTAAACTCATATTCATGGCCTAGCCTGGGTTTTACCACATAAAGCAGATTTCTCCTCTTGTTGTGTAGAAATAAAATCTCTTAATGACTGCCACAATAGTTGGAGCTGCTTGAGCCTGCACAGAGAAGTGAAGAGTGCTGTCAGATCTAACAAGATGACTCACAAGGACAAAACTCTCATATATTGAGGGAGCAGGCTCAGCAGTGTGCTTTTGAATGGTTTCATTGTTACACATTGTGTAGTAATTTAACTCTGTGTCCCTTTTATAGATCGATTCTTGTGCAACTTTACAGATAAAGATGCTTTCATCTGTGTCTTTAGATCTGTTTGTCACCTACAGAATACTGCATGCCAAAAAATTCTGATAAAAATCAGGCTTTCTTCTTTCTCTTCAGAATGTACTTTTTTAAAGCACAAAGTCTCTGAATATATGACTCCACCCAACTGATAATGTGGATTTATGTTTTTTCTTTCATTGACAAAGCTTAGTTAATTCCAGTTCACGGAAATGTCCAACTGCCAGGGAAAAATTGGGTTTACTGGAAAGCACAGTGTTCCCAGGCATGATAATGTTAGCAGTGCTCAGTTTTAGACAGTGTATTTTTAAATCTTATTTTTATTAGGTATCCTGCCTTAGAGTCTATGAGAGAAAATTTCATCCCTGGTCTTAAATAGCCCGGAAAGGCTTGTACCATGTTTGGGAGGAGTCATCTGGCACAGTGCCATAAATGAGAGGAATAAATCTCACTCTTGCTGCTTCCTTTAGCAGTCCCCAGCATAGGAGTTGGGCAGGAAAAAAGGAAATTTATCCAAACAAGCTTAAAATCCTTTCTCAAAAAACTCTGACCCGAAAAGACAGCGTGTGAAGGAAGCAGAATTTCAGGCAGTCCCTCACCAAGGTTTTTCTGAAATTACACCAGTACCCTTTTCAGAAGCCTGAGATTAGAAGGAGACACAAAGGATGCTTAAAGCACCCCTAGTCATCTTCTGCAGGACTTCCAGGTAATGTGTTGTGCTTCCAAGACTTTTGTTTTAAAACCCTGCTGAATTTACTTTCTGATAAGATGATAAGAGTAGTTGAGGAGATTTGGCCTGTGCTATTGTAGTTGAAAGCAAGTTCTATCCCCTCTACTCTTCCCTTTAAACATCTGCTAATCATAAAGGTAGTGGAGCTCAGATTATTAATGAAGTGTTTATTCCCGCAATGCTACGGGAATGGTAGATAAAATTGAAATGTTACTTTAGTGAATATGTAACTGAAAGTATTCCTATTAGTAACTGCTTCTTCAGGTTAACTTTGTAGTAGGATGATTTCCTGTGTTACACAAGCTGTAGGACTTGTACAAATCATCCATGACAGGGAGCCCTGGCAAAGAGGTTTTGTGATAGGAAAGGAGAAAAGTAGACATGTAATCAAAAGAAGTCTGCTTCAACAATGGGTTGTTAACCCAGGCCTGTTGAGATGTTGCTTGTGTAGTCTAGGGTTGTCAAGAAGAAATCAAATCACAAATAATATATTAATCTAAAACCATCCTGTAGAATTTCACATGACCAGAAAACAAGGCGTACAATTCAGCTTGCCAAAAAAACATTTAATTTTGGTGACAAACACAGCTTACTAAATCTGTGTCTTGATCTTTCAGAGAAGTGTTCCCTACTTCATTTTTCTATGGTGATTCTGTAGAAGCATCCAACTTTGTTCAGTTGGAAAACCATGAATGCCTTTTCCAGTCTCTCAACTTCACACTGCAGGTAAAACTGATCCTTATTTTGACTGCTTTTCTGCTCGACAGCATATTCTGGTATTGCATCTCTCTTACTCTGAGTGAGGTATGGGCTTTGGTGCATGTTTCTGAATCACGGTATGCTGTGCAATGCATTCTTGATTGGATGCCATGTTTACAGTGTGTAGTGTGGTATATTTCCTTATGTCAATATATTATAACAAGAATTGCAAATAGGGCATCTCACTTCCACGTAGGAATGGAGCTGCTACCATTTGTTTTATCTTTTACCTTTCATCATGTGCTGTGTCAAGAGCTCTGGTTACTCAACCGCCACATCTTCCACGCAGTTCAGAGTCATTCAGCAGAGGAGAAGGCAGCCTTTATCCATGAGAACAAACGGGTATCTGTGCAAGGGGTACACACTTGCTAAATGCCCCCGGTATGCAGATGTTTACAGCACTACTGATAAGAGTCTAGCATAGGGGAGAGACTGTGGCACTAAAAAGACTGGAGCAATGTGTGAAGGTTTCATTAAAAGTCTCATAGCAACTCTGTTGTTAAAGTAGTATCTATAGATTACACTTCACATGGCAGTTAGACAGCTTCCTGATGTGACAAAACATATGGATGATTTATTATAGCAAACTCTTGTGATGCAGCTGAAATAAACTTGTTTCGCTGCCATGATGGTGTCTGTTACAAGCACTTCGAATCCTTTTTGACCGCTAGATGGAACTCGGGAATGATAAATCACGCAGAAGTGAGGGAATCATTTATTGTGAAAAAGTCTTTCTCCTTTCTTCCCCTTTCTGTTCTCCTAGGCATGAATGCCACTCGGCTCATAATGAGTAACACATATCTTCCTCCGTGGACAGACTGTGGTCCAGAGCAATTAAGCCCCCACTGTCATGCAGTGCCCTTAGCTATTTAATGAAAAGGAGTGAAAGCAGGATTTCAGGACATTAAAGGTTTTGTGAACCAGGCTATTAATTCTTGTGATTCTGATTTCATTCTTGAGGGTTTACAGGTCTTTCACCCTCCCTCCCCCCATAGCCAGTTATTGGCTAAAACCAGATAAAGAACAGATGTACTGGTGTTTTAACTAGATGAATATTTTCAATAAAATAAAGTGATAATGGGGAAGGAACAGAGAATGTATATATTAACAAAGGCACCATTTGTTCTGCCCCATCTTCTCTCTTACACACACACTTAAAAGTTACAATTTTAATATTTTTTTCCACATAGAAGTAGGAAAGTATACTGTAAGAAGTCAAAGATCTGCTCTCCAGTAATGTGGTAAATGTATAACTTTATGTCAGAGAGAAAGAGTTGAGTTTCATAATAGTCAAAGCATGGTTTGTATCACTGCTTAATTGTTTTTAATGATTTGCCTGCCATTTATTAAAATTCTCCAGATGGAGAAAAGTAGTAGTTTCTTAACCAAGAAAGAGAAGATTTACAGAAATATAGGGCTTTACAGCGGGTTTTATATGTGAAAATCTATACCATGTCCAATATTAATACGGAAACAGATCTGCGCATCATTTCTTTGGGGTAAGAAGATGTACAGTGAAAATGGCATTTCTGCATCAACTCTTATATATGATCTCAGCAATAATAAAGGTTTGGGTTTTTTTAAATGTCTAATGTGAAACATTATGTTTGTATTTCATGCAACATTTATCATGTTCCACTGTAGTAGGATTTCTCCCCCTCCCCGGAGCCTCGGGGTTTTTGTAGGGATTTGGCATTGTGAACCGATTGGCTTTATCAGTCAGGCATTTCTTCAAATATAAACAATGTTTGAAGAATGAAAACCTGTTGCTTTAAATATTTGTACTTTACACGGTTAACAACTGATTGTTACATCTTTTGATGGTACCGTCTCAGTGCAGCTAAATATTCCAATGAGCTTAATGTTTTTACTATATACACTTATATGTATGTGTTTTTTTAAACAACTAGGAGATTTTTTTTTCCTAATAAAGAAATGTAGATATGCATGAAAACTTTTTTTCATTGAAATTTTGCCACAGTTTGTTTCTTTTCAGCAAAACCCCACAAATTTTGGATTTTTCACTGGATACATTTCAGTGGTGGGCTGGAAATTCTTGCAGTTTTTGTTGAAAATTTCTAGGGGATTGATAGAAAGCCAGTGTTTTCCTCTAAGAGTTTCATTTAATTGGAAACTCCAGAACTTGAATGGAAGTGGTTCACATGCATTTCCTGGCAACTCAGCAAACCCACAGTCCAGTAGTCACAATCATCATTACTTTGGCTTCTGCTCCATAAGGAAAACATATGCAGAGTATAATGCAGTGGTTACCAGATGGAAATGAGAATGTTAACTGAGACAGCAGTATTTCTTACAGTCTTCTGGATGGTGTTACCAAAACATTCAAAGAGTACTAGTAGTGTCTCCATATATAAGGTAGAAGTCTCACGCTATTAATATTGATGACTGGTAATTATCCTAGAAAACTGCTTCTCACTTGATGCATGACCTGTGCCTAAAGACTGCTAGATAAGCTAAACCTTTGACTTCATCCTGATACTTAGAAAAGAAGTCTTCCTCTAAAGACATTGAGAAACTTGCATAGTCTTTTAATTTTTTTTTTTTTAATTTATACTTCCAGCTCTGGTTCTACAGTAGCTTCTCATTTATGAGCAGTCATGTATGCAATTTTATTTTCATACGTTTATATGCATCTTTGGCTTATAGGTTTACAATGCTGGACCAAGCACTCTCCCTGGAGCTTTTCTTGACATTTCATTTCCAAACCGCCTCTCTGCCACCGGAGCCGAAATATTTCACGTTCAGCAGATGATGGTGAGTATGTTACGATGTGCACTGAGCCCAGAGAGCCACCGAGTGCTATCAGAGACTGAAAAAGAATATAAAACAGTTCAGCAGAACTAGATGAATCAATTACTGTTTTAGACAATAAAATGTTCCTGTGTATCTGTGGCCAGATCATCATAAGTAGCTGAACCCTTCTAGCTGTTGACTGCTGATTGTGTTTTCCTGATTTCCTACAATGCAGTGTAAAACTATGTCAGGCTAATCCTGGGGGAAATGTGGAGAACACTTCCCTGAGTCTCACCTCTGAAGAGGACTGAGTGTCCTCCCTGATTAAGTCTTGTATGTAATATTAGCAGTGTTCTAATTAATAATTAAATGATTGACCACCCTGGTTGAATGTTATATGTAATATTAGCAGGATGTATTACCAAGCTGACTCATATTGACTATTGTTTTGGGTTTTTTCTGTGGTTGTCTGCAAAAATGTGGGATCTGAATACATTATCAATATCTATTTTTTCTACAGTCCATGTTATAATTTGCTCTTTTTGAGTGTTCTTTTAAGAAATGTAAGTAATGGGGAAATGTATTCTTTCAACACAAGGTTTTTCAAAAGATTATTTTGTGTCGGCTACAAAGAAAATTGAAATAAATTGTGGTAGAGGAGACACATTCTTAGATTTCATTTCTAATATTTATTTATTACTTTCAAAGCTTTTCTTAAACCACTAAAATACCATCATTTATATCGTGGTGGCCAAGAGAGGGAAACCTCACTTCTGAGGTAAATTTATTGCTGAAATTCAGAGTAATCCGTCTTTCTGAGACAGAATCAGCTCTTTGGTCTACTTGAAGTACATTACTTTCTTTGTGGATAACTACTTTTGGCTGAAAAGCATTTCTGCTGCTCATATGCAGGTAACTGTTACTGAATCTGTGTGTATATAGATCCAGTAAGGCCTAAAGAGGTTTCCAAGATTTGTGCTGTTGAAAGCTATAAGATAAATATATATATATATATGGTTTACAGATGTCCACTAAAGACAGAATCACTGAGAAACAGAATTGAGATACTGTATGAGGCACCAGTATTGTCCCTGAAGACATTCGAGGTCAGGACTGATGAAGCTCTGAGCAATCCGATTTAGTTAAAGGTGTCCCTGCTTACTGCATTGGACTAGATGGCCTTTAAAGGTCCCTTCCAACTTAATGCCTCATGTGATTCTGTTTATTCCAGTCTTACGTGCATTCTGTGTGTGCTGTGGGAGAAGGTGTGTGTCTGTGTGCACACCAGCAGCAGAGAGTTGGGACTCTCCTTAGCAGATTTTGTCTGCCCAAATGCTGGTCTGTCATCCTATATATTCATATATAGCCAAGAAAAAGGAGTAGGAAACTCAGCCCATCTAATTTTGTGTGTGATTAATTCCTTCTAGGTATTGCTTGTTTCTCTGTGTTGACTCTTCCAGAAGTCTGGGGAAATTGTCTTAGACATGATGCCTGTTTTGCATGCTTGAATTAGCTGAGTTGTACACACCCCACCGAGTGGACAAGGGTTAATTTCATAATTTCTACACAACACCCTAACGTACAATAACAAGTTAGGATGGACTATGTGATTTTTTAAGAACTCTAGAAAAACAAGGCAAAAACCTTAAATCTTGTGCTTAACTTGTATAGTTGCTGTTGTACCTCTGATGGCTTATGTAAAACAGGTCCAGCTGGGTGTTGTGGTCTTGGACACTGTCCTAATAAATCCTTGGAGGGTTTGCATCCCTTTTCCTCAACAACAGGCTGTATTTCCCTCCCCCCTCCCCCACATTATTTGATGTCTTTCATCTTTTGCAGTTTGTCTTTGTAGAAATTTGGAGGTTTGTCTTTGTAGAAATCTCAAACTGCTGTTGTGAGACCTCTTGGCATTGCAGGCTGAATAGTAGTAGTAGACAAATAAGGTTTTATGAGATATCTGTATGATGGACCGGTATACCCAGGGTCATTTTGACCACTCATTTGGGGTATATGGTCAGTAAGAATCTAATGCATGACCTTTTGAGCACCTCTGACATGTTAGTAAGTGTTAGCAAAGCAAATCCTGTCTGGGATAGTGGCTGTCCCTGCTTTACAGGTAAATATTTGAAACACCAAATGGTTTGCCTGAGGTCACACAGGAAATCTGTGTTGGAGCCAGCTGCTGAACCCATGTCTCTTGAAGTCTTACTGTTGTAACAGGAAAAGCATTCTGCTTTCTCTCCTCCTGCCTGACTCTCCTCGTTATTACTGATTGAGAAGTGCACTAAAAATCATGGAGCTTTTTACCTTTTCACAGACCAGATATAGATAAACAAAAAATCCCAGCAGATTGGAATGAGCTTGGAAAAATTGGCTGGAACAGCTGTTTCTCAAGAGCATTTTTATAACCATGGTCATTGAACTTTTCAAGGTTTTGTGTATTCTGAACTTCCTGGAATCTAGACTGCAGTAAAAGTGATTGTATCCTATCAGACATTACAGGTTGTTATACCTTTATTTCTATAATCCAGCCCTTTTAGGTGTCAGCATTGGTAGACCTTTCAGAATAGCTGTCATTAATGCATAGAATTGGGAATTGTCATTTGTCTATAACTGAAACTGTTGATAGAGCATTTGGGATTTGATGGCACCATGGTTTTATTTTTTTTTTAAGTCAATGATCCTTTTCCCATTCCTCTTATGTACAGTACAGTGAAATTTGAGTGTAAATGCATAATAAAAGCACTAGAGTTTGTCTCAAATACACATATACCACACAAGATAATTCCAGGACCTAATTTGTTCGTACTGTGTTGACTGATCTAGTCTTTCAGGCTTGAAAAATAATAAAAGGAAGAGTCTCACATATGGCTCACTGGAACGATCTGTATCTCTGGGAGGTGTTAATAGGAATTATTATCTTGCTGCTCTTAGAGGAAATGACAGCCCTCATGCTTCCTCTGTTCCTTTTGCTCTAAGCTTTTGGCTTTATTGCAGAAACTGCTATGAGATATTCTTTCAGGGAAATTCAGGTCACAGAGATGTTTTGACATTTGGAGTTCTGCCTTTAGATGCTCTTCAAGGGGTCTTGGGAGATTCTGCAGCACTTCCCCCCAACAAATCCCCTATGAGATAAAGGAAAGAAGTCAACAGTAAAAGCTAGAAGTGAAAGAAAATGGATAATTGAAAGAAAAATAGTATAAAAAGAAAACCCCAACTTTCTCCCTATCAGAAATCATAAATCAAAAGCAAATGCTAGAAATTTTGCAGGTCATTTTAACTAGGGAATTTCACCATTGACATCAATTTTACATGGTAGATACTCAAATTCTGCAGTGGTAAATGATATTTTGGACACATCAGCACTTAAATTTGTAATGTATTTTTTTAATTTGCTTTCTTATAGAATCAATTTTGCAGATTTCGAGCCAGGTTAGAGAATATAATAAACTAAATACTTCAGCTTGTTGCTAAAAGTGTTGTTATGATGCCACAGAAGAGCTAATAACAGAAATGTATATTCTTCACTCTTCAAGCCATTGATTGTCTATTCTTCCACAAAGGAAAACAGTACTCATTATACTTGTGTGTGTTTTGGTTTTCAACTGAAAGATTAGTAATTTCCTTTGGGTATCCAGCTAATTTGGAGGGCAAGGGAAGCACTACTTGACTTGCCAGCCAAGGAGCTGCTTTCCGGGGCATCCAAGAAGATTTTCACAATGGGAGTTCCTACCAAATTAACCAGGGTATTTCCTGAAGCTGTTGATAAATGAGCAATGTGTCAGGGGTTACTCTGATGCTTGCTGTATGGAGCTGGATCAGATTGTTGCCTTCCCATTTATTTTATTTCCAGCAAAGGTAAACACAATGATGAGGAGTGAGGGACTAACAGTTGGAAACCAAGTTTATTTCAACTGCAAGTCAACTGCGGTGCAAGCAGGTGATTCTCACCCCTCCTCTGGAGGTACCAGGCTTTGCAGAGCTGCCAAGTTGTTTAAACTCCAGTCAGACAATTGTCACCAGAATCAGAGATGCACGATGTTAACCCAGGGCAAGTGCCGTGTGTGCCTTTGGGTTTTTGGAAGGACCTATTGCTTCTTCTACCACATGTATTGTGCAGCCCTGCAACCACTGGTTTTGTAATTATTTTTTTAAGATGTGAATCAATACCAAGGATATGAAGAACTGTGGTGTTATCATTGTTGAGATAAGAGTCTTGTTGGAAAGTGAGAAGCACGTATTGCAAGACAGTCCAAAGAGTTTGCAGTCTAGGCAGTGAAATAAAGGGGAATTCAGAGGAAGAAACGAGAAGGAAAGAAATATTCATCATCTTTTCTAATGTGAAACTCCCTCCCTGCTTGTAACTTGATGTTTAAGTGTAGTAATTACTGTTTTGGTAATTGTTGGTAAATTTTTTTTTAAATTTCTATGTTCTATTACGGTAGTAATTAATGGAGAGAAAGACAGAAATAATTCTGGAGAAGCACTTGCTGGTCTCCATTGACAATACAAAAGTCATCTAGTTTCTCTAGGCATCTATGCTTAGACTTTTAAGAAGTATCTCTGGAGAGTGGAAAAAATGGGTTAAACCTCAGTCCTGTGAATCCTGCTTGCATTAACTGTGACTGTGCCAGTTAGCTCAAGTCTCTTTCTGTGCTCCCATTGCTTTCTGGTTAGGGAGCAAAATGAAGTCCTGTGGGAAGGACAAAGAGAAGTCCTCCAGTTCCCCTAGTATGCTTGGCATATTTGCTTCACACTTCTTTCTTCTGTCTGAGTGGATGAGGCTTGGATTGTGCCTTTATGAAAGCTGGGTATCACTAAGATTTTACAAATAAAGGAAAGCTGGATTGGAAATAAATTAACTGCATGAAGGAGTTTAAGAGAATTCCTTCTCCAAGTTGCCTTTTACATTAGAGGCTGTCTGAGAATGGGATTTTAGAAAAGCTTGTCATGTTCAATAAGGAAAACTGTTGAAATAAACATTGCTCTCTTCCTGTGAATCTTGAAACAGGAAAAGTAAAATGGAGTCAGTGCCAGAGCCACAAGTCTTTCTTGGCTGATGACAGGTTACATTTTTAAGGCTGGTTTTGTGTAGCACTCGTGTAATTTTTCTTCCTGGCATTTGCACAGTAATGTCTGTAAGGAGCAGGAAGATGTTAAGGGGAAAAAGGTCTCAGGCTGTTGAAGGTTTTTCTTCACCTGTAATAATGAAAAAGAAATCTTTATAATTTTAAGACCTTAAGCATGATTGCTGCTTGCTCTCTGTGGGTTGTTATCCTCCAGCATAAGAACAGAATGCTTTGGTGACTGCACTGCTGAAGATTAAAGTCATAGGCAACGGAGGACTCTGATTTCTGTAAAGTGCTGGTAGTACATGAGTGCTCCTTGAAGCATATGTTGAGATTGTCAGGCTGACTATTGCCTGCTCCATGTACAGAGGCAAACCTGTGTATCTTTATGTAAAAAAAAAACCCTTGTTTGTTGGCAGCCAGTTTAAAATTGTTTAGTTTCTGTCCTTTGAAATTTCAGGTCTTGGCTCTGGATACATATATAGACAGTCTCAGCATATGAAAATATAAATATTTGCTGGTAGTACTTGATGTAGGAATTATTTTTTTTCGACAGCAATTTATGCTGTTGATGATTGACACCATTGATACAAGGTAGAACACTTTGGACTTTTAGTAAGATTTATTTTAGCCTTTTGTATTAGTCCTCCCCCATGCTGTCTCTTCATTTCAGTGATTGCTGTGCTCACACACATATTTTGGCACCATATTTAAAGGCATAGTTAGATTGCTGGAGGATATTACTCATTCCAGAGAGTGTATTGTACAGAAACTTGCTGAACTTCCTGCCTCCTTCGCTTTAATGGCTTTAAATGACTGTTCCAAAACATTTTGCTTAGGCAGTTGGAGGCGCTCACCTCACCCCTGGTCTACAGCAACTCTTTTATAGCAACAGAATCTGGCTTTGCCTGGGAGCCCTGTCACTTGTAGGAGAAACTGGTATCCTCCCTGTCACAGGATGGCTGTGAGGGAAGGCAGGAGCATATGCCATGGTCCAGCATGGCACAGTGCCTGTAGGCATGAGAAACAGGACCTCAAAGCCACTCAGAAAGAGTTTCCTAGTGTCAGAGTGATAAACCAAAGCTCTTTCATGAAGAAAAACTTAGCTCTCATTTAAGATTACATTGTTATACAGGAAATGGTGCTTGGCAATAAAATTAAGGGTTTTTTCCTGGGTTAGGACCTTAAAATAAATCCAAAGTGGCAACAAAATAATGACCTTTTTTGCCTTACAGGAACCATTTGAATCATTGTACAAGAGCTGTGCCTTGGTTAGAGGTGACTACATTTACAGTGCTTGAAGGATTTTTTTTTTTTTTCATGCCTTGCTGGATATTGCCATCAGGATTCAGCAAGACTGCTTAACATGGCACAAAGTTTTCTTTGACTTCCTAGTTTGGATTTTTAGATGAAATCAGATTTGGAGAAATTTTGTGACATTTTCTATTTTTTTTTTTCCAAATGATCTAGCAATAGGAGTGCTTGATGAGGCCTTCCACAGGCAGCTGACATTCTTCAGTTTTAACTTCCCAGATAGTTGATGCACAGTCAGCTGCTCACAGTCCAGGAGGTTCCTCCAGTGCATTGACAGTAACTTCCTAATGCAAATGGTGTATGAGCCTACTAGGAGAGGAGCACTGCTGGATCTTGTATTCATTAACAAGGAGGGTCTGGTTGAAGCGGTGAAGGTTGAGGGTAGGCTTGGCTGCAGTGACCATGAGATGGTGGAGTTCAGGATCTTCTGTGGTAGGAAGAGATTATCAAGTAGGACTGCAACACTGGACTTGAGCAGGGCCAACTTTGGCCTCTTCAAGCAATTACTGGGGGAATTCTCATGGGACAGGGTACTGTAAGGAAAAGGGGCCCAAGATAGTTCGTCCATATTCAAGGACCATTTCTTCCAAGCTCAAGATTAGAGCATCCCATTGGGAAAGAAATCAAGAAAGGGAGGCAGAAGTCCTACGTGGATCAATAGGGGACTGTTGGGCAAACTCAAGTGGAAGAAGAGAGTCTACAGATCATGGAAGGAGGGGATGGCCACTTGAGAGGAATATGACTGTTGTCAGAGCATGTAGGGTGAAAACTAGGAAAGCTAAGGCCTCTTTGGAATTAAACCTTGCAAAGAAGGTCAAGGACAACAGAAAGGGCTTCTTCAAATACATTGCAGACAAAACTAACGCTAGATGCAATGTAGGCCATCTGTTGAATGAGTTGTGTGCCCTGGTGGCTGAGGATAGTAAGAAAGCAGTTACTGAATGCCACCTTTGCCTCCGTCTATACCACTGGAGACTGTTCGCAGGAGCCCCGGATGGCTGAAGCCTCAGAGGAAGTCAGAATAACCAATGCANGAGGAAAGCAAATGTCACTCCCGTCTTCAAAAAGGGCAAGAAGGAGGACCTGGGTAACCACAGACTGGTCAGCCTCACCTCCATCCCTGGAAAGGTGATGGAACAACTTATCGTTGGTGCTGTCTCTAGTCACATCAAGGATAAGAAGGTTGTTAGTAGTAGTCAACATGGTTTTACGAAGGGGAAGTCATGTTTGACTTACGTCCTTTTATGAGGATATAACCAGGTGGATAACTCATGGTAGTGCAGTGGATGTAAAGCACTTGACACTGTATCCCACAACATCCTTGTGGCTAAACTGAGGAAGTGTGCTCTGGAAGGTCAGGTAGTCAGCTGAATTGAGAACTGGTTGAAAGGAAGAAGCTAGTGAGATTTGATTATTGAGACAGAGTCTAGCTGGAGGCCTGTGTCTAGCGGAGCCCCTCAAGGGTCAGTACTGAGACCAGTACTATTCAATATATTCACTGATGACCTGGATGAGGGAATAGAGTGTGCAGTCAGCAAGTTTGCTGATGACACAAAACTGGGAGGAGTGGCTGACACACCAGAAGGCTGTGCTGCTGTTCAGCAAGACTTAGACAGGCTGAAGAGTTGAGCAGGGAGAAATTTAATGAGATTTAACAAGGGCAAGCGTAGGATTTTGCATCTAGGGAAGAACAACCCCAGGTACCACTATAGGTTGGGGACTGGCCTGCTGGAGATCACCGTAGGTGAGAGGGACCTGGGGTCTTGGTGGGTAGCAGGATGACCACGAGCCAGCAATGTCCCCTCATGTCTAAGAAGGCTAATGGCATCCTGGGGTGTATTAGAAGGGGTAGGTCAAGAGATGTCCTTCTTCCCCTTTACTCTTCCCTGATAAGACTGCATCTAGAATATTGTGTCCAGTTCTGGGCCCCTCAGTTCACGAAGAACATAGAACTCCTTGAAAGAGTCCAGTGCAGGGTCACAGAGATGATGGAGTGGAACACCTTCCTTATGAGGAAAGGCTGAGGGAGCTGTGTCTCTCTAGCTTGGAGAAGAGGAGGCTGAAGGGTGATGTTATTAATGTTTATAAATATGCAAAGGGTGAGAGTCAGGAGGACGGAGCCAGGATCTTCTCAGAGATGGCCAGCAGTAAGACAAGGGGCAATGGGTGCAAGCTGGACTATAGGAAGTTCCACATGAATATAAGGAGAAACTTTTTCACAGTGAGGGTGACAGAGCACTGGAACAGGCCCAGAGAGGTTGTGGAGTCTCCTTCTCTGGAGACATTCAAAACCTGCCTGGGTGTGTTCCTGTGTGATTTAATCTAGGTGATCCTGCTCTGGCAGGGAGGTTGGACTAGATGATCTTTTGAGGTCTCTTCCAACTCCAAACATCCTGTGGTTATGTGCTGTAGTATTTGTCTAAGCAGTGATTAATTTTTTTTTTAAATGCTAGATAGAGTGTTTATGGAAAGCACACTTTGAATATACAAAGGTAAGTCTTTTTCAAGAGAGATTGACACTGCAAAGATCAGGCCTATCAAAACATGGGCATAAATGCACTGATCTGCTTATTAAATCAGATCATAGCAACACTTGACATGTTCACTTGTGATGAGCTCACAATTAGCTTCTAAACTAAAGAAGTTAAATTTGTGAAATTACTTAGTTATGGAGACTTTCCAACACTTTCCTCAAAACTCATGACCTGTCAGTATAATGTGGCAGTCTAATATTTTGGGTCATTGCAAGTGTGGTTTATTTGTAAAATGCCCATTGTTCCTGTTTTCTTGGCTGAATGTATGAAATTCCAATTTTGCAAAAGATGGCTGTTTTACCTTTTTATAAAAGTGAATTTCAGATAAAGAAAGAAGTCTTATGAAGTGAATTGGGTATATGCATTAACTCCTATCAGATTCATGAAGGAAGCGGGAGGTTTGGTAGATACCACAGTAATCAGGAACTTTGCTGAGGTATGGGAAAAATATATAGTAGACTTTTTGTATGCTTCCCAGGCAGAGAATTCCCAAGTGAAGGAATTACTGAGTGAGAAGGTGTACAACATTTAATTTTTATTTTTAATTTCTTTTTTGAAGAAGTTTAAGATTTACATCCTTTCATCATTTCCCCCACTGATGAAGCTATTCCTGCCAGAAAACATTGAAGAAGGAAATTCAGGAAAGACCTGATTAATTCTTTTAACATATGCCTGCCTCTTTTAAATACTGATTCATAAACTAGCCACCTTCTTTTATAAATAACATAAATGATTTGTGGTTTAAATGTAAATGTAGAAACTAAGAAAGGAAGAGCTAAGCCCAATGGTATCTGTGTGTATAAACTCTACCTCTCACTTTATGGAAGAAGAGTGTACTCTCTGTTCATGTATCAAGTTGAAATAAGTGTCTTTTGTTGGATTTCTCCCTTGACTTTGAAAATACATCATTCCAGCCTTGTGTAAGGTACTGGATATTATCAAAAGTATTAATAAGCCATTTCTTTAAGGAATGAGAACTCTTGAGGATGTCCTGGAAACAAGGGCATCTTCTGTCTAACTTAAAATACACCACACAACACTCCAGGAGATTTGTTTTGGGTTTGTTATTGGGTTTGGGTTTTTTTTTTTTCATGAGGGTGACTTGTTTAATCTTCAAGTCTTTACAATAGATCAGCAAAATCATTCCTGTGGAGGTCCTACCTTCTCTCCACTGCATGTCGAGCTTAGAGCTGATTTTAGATACCTTTCCAATACACTTGAGGATCTGCTGTAGTGAAACATCCCATATGAGCTGCTTGAACCCTACAGAAGATGTATTTATCTGCACAGTCTTCAAATTTTTCATCCAAATGTCAAACCAGCCCATGAGAAAAGTCCAATAATTAGACAAAGAAAAACCATGGGTTTATTCATGTTTTATGCACCACAGGAACAGCTGTAGAACGGGAATGTACCCTGAGATTGATTTGCTGCCTCGTGTGTTGATTAAGCACTTTACAGTCATTGGAGGGAGAGGGAATGTACCCTCTTTCTTGGATTTCAGCTGTTAAAGACTGATATATAAGGAGCACATGAATTTTGGAGGTTTCCATGTAAGGTGGTGTTCGTTTATTCTTAGGCCTGAGCCTTCTGTGGGCCTCACAGATAAATTATACAAGTAGTTGGTCTTTCTTCTTACTGTGTGGTGGTGCCCTCTAGGAAAGCAGTTGCAGGCTTGTAAGTCAGGAACTTTAAATAAGATCTTTGCTTATCTTACTAAACTGGGCAGGCAGCACTACTTTAGAGTAGCACTTCTGGGGATTGCTGCTAAGTATGTGCAAAGTGGTTGCAGGGCCAAGATCAGGCAACTGTTGCAGGATTCTGCTGATCAAACCTAGTTAACAGGCTATTTAATTAAGCTGAAGGGTTAAGTGCATCAGAAAAACATCTATAGGCATGGCAATAAGGTTAGCACAGGTTTATGCCAATTGTGTATCTCGTGTTCTCCTTTTGGCTGGAGGGGCAGGAGCCAGAGCTACAGTGGAATACTCTATCCTGATCTAATGCTTTAGCATCTCCACTTTGCTGCTTGAATCTTTTTCTCTCACAGCCACGTAAGTTTACCTACTGGATCTGTGGAGACTTTTTAGTCAGAATCAGAATCTTTCAAGAGCTGTGTAAAATGGGGTTAAATTCCAAAATTCTTTTCTGTTGTTTCAGTGGCTCTTAAATTTATTGCCAGAATCAACAAAACTGCTCTGATTCAAACATGTTTCATTATCTGTGAATATTAAACATTTTTGGCATATGGAGCAAGTACTCAGATAACATATTTACATAACTTATTTGTCTACTGTTGAAAGTCTGACCCTGTCTGGAATTTCTTGTCAGTACCCTTTTTTTTTCTCATGTTAGATTAACCATGCCTATCAATTCAGCTGTGTTCATCTACTAATGAGTGAATCAGTATCTTTGTATCAGGACAAACATACACGTTTTTTTCCCTGATATTGGGATGAAATATGCTATGGTTCGCAACAAAGACAGACAAAAGTGGATCTGTTATTTATTATCCACTTTGCAAACTTGAACCACTGATTAGACATGCATACATAAATAAAACAGTAAAGAAAAAAAAAACCCTAATAAGAATGGAGAAATATGTAACAACTATCTGGCAGCAATTTCAAGAAGACCATGGCCAAACTGTCCTTTGGAGCCAGCATACCCCAAGGCTGATGAGAAAGGCGTCCATATCAGAGTTGAACAATGCTAACAATTTTGTGAAACAACTGACCTGTGTTCAGACCTTGAGTGTGTCTACAGCTAAATATGTATCTTGTGTCTCATGACACAAGTTCTCTGAACTTGTCCCCGTGCTTTTCCTGACATAGGTTTGATTCCATCACTCACACTCATGGTTGGATTCCACCATCATGTTTGCTTCGTGTCAGCTCAGTGCTTCAGGCTTCCAGGGCTTTGCTAATAACTGGTGATGATTTAGCTCAAGTGGGGAATCAGGCTTACTGGAAGAGCCTGGAAACTTTTTTATACTGTAATGAAATCCTTTGCATAAATGAGAGTCCAGGGTTGTCTGTAAGGAATGAGCTAAAGATACTTATTTACATGCCTGTTTATCTTGTAAAATGCTAGTGGTTAAAGAGTAGCTCTCGGCTTCTTATATGCAGCAGGGAGATTGCAGTTAATGCTTTGTTGGAAGCAACAGCTAGTTTCTTCATGTTTTTCTGTCTTGTTCTTCCAAGAGACTCCTGTCACATGCACGTACTTAACCTTATGACATCTGCCAATTTCCACTTCCTTGTGCTTGGTCCTCACCTGATTTTTCCAGCCCCCTGTTTGGAAATGTTATTTCATTTCCCTCTCCCGTGTTGACATCTTGTGCAGGATACCAGGCTTGGAAAAAAAACGAAGGGTCTCACCTTTACATGCTAAGCAAGTTCAGGTTAAGTCTAGAAGGTGCCACTGGCTTTCAGGCTACCTGTGAAGTTTATTTAACAGGAAGTATAGTGTGAATCATTAAAATGTTTGCTAACAAATGCCAATAATTTCTTAGAGGCCTGAAAAGCTTGCAAGAAATTGCCATGTTCTGAGAGTAGCTACAGATGAACAGAAATGATATTCCAAGTACCCTGAAGGCATGGGACAGAGCTTATAGTAGCAGGGGAATGTGATGAAGCAGTAGGTGTATTATTTCTCCTAGATACTCCAAACCGCCTAAACTCATGGCTGATCTGGATTAGAAATGCTTAGAAGTGTTTCACTGGCAGCCCTGGGTTATCATCTATGTTCCCAGGGGAACACATCATGATGGGCCCTGTTGCACTGGTATCACCTTGTTGGAATACCAAGTCCAACCCAAGTATTCTCATAAATCCATACACCTGCAGGGAAAGAGAGGATGATCCCTGTGTAATAAAGACAACATACTATTCCCAAATAGCCCTCTTAAATATCCTGCAGTTTTTTTAGGATGTAATGCATATGGAGTGCACCTGGTATGTTTTGCATTTCACTCTGAAATGTCCTCCTGCCACTTTCTTAAGGGCAGTGTAATCTGATATGGATAAAAATCGTTACTACTTTATGGATTTGCCCCTGCTCCATAGGACTCCTCAAATATTCAGAGTCCACTGAAGTCATCCTATGGGAATTTCTCCCTTGTTGCAGCTATAGCATTTTTTAAAGCATGAAGTAACGCATATGCCTTCTCCAGGGGTTATGTCTTGCCTCTGAGCAGCTTAGTGGTTTGTGCTGACGACAAAAAGTTGGCAGACTAACCCATTGTATAGGCTGTCCTATTTAAACATTGTCTCTCAAGCATGTTTATAGGCTCTTTAAGGGGACAACAACTTCCAGTAAATTACCAAAGCTAGGGACTAGCTTGTCTCTGAATGTGTGGCCATTTATGGGAGCATAATGGTTATGCTGCTTTTCTCTGTGATGACAGATTAGTAATATTAGCTTTTGCAGATTTACAGTGACCTTTAGGGGCATGCAATGCAAGGTGCCATTTACACTCTGTAGTACAAATGTTCTGGCTTGTATCTCTTTGTGCATGTTGCATTTATATGCACACGGGTTGTATATAACAAGAGAATACGTGCACATATCTGTGTATGGTCATTTATCAATAGTGATTTTCAGTCCCTTAGATTTCAGATATCCAGCTAAAACTCTGTGCATGTGTAGACTATTGTGTACAGAGAAGAAAAAGTAAAAAATCAACAGACCTTTGAAATTATTTTTATGCTATTTTTTCAGCAGTGTAAAGCAGTTCAATGAAATCCTCTAGATCAAATTAAACAAAAAGCATATATCACTTTCAGTTGTGGAGGAATTTTGTATGGTCAAGGCTGATGGTTGGTTTTTTGTTCCAGGAGGGTTTGCTTATGTAGAAAGGTGTGACCATTATAGTACACAACAAACAATATGAATTCCACATTCATGGGGTGAAAAAAATTGAAAACTTGTTCTTAGCAAGCATGCATAATCTGTATTTTTTACACCTTTGGAGTTATCACCCTTTGCAGAAGTTCTGCTGGGCTGAAGACGAAAGTGTGTCATAAGAGTGCTTCTTTACTAGCATCCTAGTTCAGGCCAGAAGTGAGCTTCTAAAGTAAAATCCCCAGCCAGGGAGGTTCACATCATAGAGTGCACAAATTGGATTCCTTTAGGGGCACTTAAGTCCATTGTGGCTGCAACATATTCAGGCCACATGACCAGACTCAGAGCAAGCTGGAAAAGTATGCAATACGGACACTGGGTGCTGCAGGTGCCTTGCAGTTAGCTTGGTTCACATCTTTCTTTGGCCTAAGTCAGTGTGCTAATGGAGACTTTGCCTACATCTGTCTGGGTACAGACTCTGTGTACACTTCCAGTACAGGAGATTTAACTGTATTGCCAGTGCACCAGACTGCAAGTGCTATTATACAGTACTTAAAACAGGTCAGTACCTTCTGGAAAACAAAATGAAACAACCTTCAGCACAGACAGCACTGACATGACTTCTTGGAAGTCCATCCTTGGCAGGCTACAGGGCTGGTTTTGCTTGGTATCTCACTAGGGGCAGGGTTTTTATTCCTCAAGCTTCAATCTTAATGTAGGATTTCAGTGAGCTTCACTTCTGTCCCTGTTCCCTCTACCCCAGTTTTACTGTTTGTTTGGGTTAGGAGTTTGGATGTGGATGTTTTTCTGTGTCTTCTCTATAGTCCTTGTACTGAGCACAAAGGCAATGCACATCTTTCTACATCCTCTGCACTTCTCCAAAAAACCCCTTCTGCTATTTCTGTAAGCTGTTAGATCCCAGGTCCGGGAAGGTCACTTTGGGGGTAGTCCTTTTCTGTTTATGGGCTGTGGAGAACACATGGAAATTTCTGAAAAGCTCTACTATGTCATGAAATTCCAAGACTTCGTCAAAGAGCCTGTCTGCCAGCTCCATTTCAAAGACTTCCACAGTTCTTGCATCTATAAATTGTAAGTGCTTGCTCATGCAAAGCCCTTAAACTTTGCATGAAGAAATTTTCTTCTCTCTGAACCAGATTATGAGGTTGGTCACAAGGAGGAAAACAGGTGGCTGGGGCGGCACCATGTTGGAACAAGGAGAGGCTTACACATCAAGCAGAATCCCGATTGGGATTTCAGAAATGCAGTTCAGTCTCAGCATAATGCAGGCAGCAGCTTTGTGCTAAGATTTTGTTTAACAGGTTGATTTCCTACAGCTGAATTTTTAATTGAGAACAAAATCTGATGACGAGTTACCATAGTTTTGTCTGACTGGTTGACTAAATCTTCCCTCTCTGCATGTAAAAAGTGAGGAAAGTAAGAGATGGTGTAAAATATAAGCATATGACAGTCACCCAAACAAAACAAACAAAAGACCAAAACCAAAAACAACCCAACCACAAAACTGTGGGCAGTACTTTGGAAAGGCTGAATTTCCTTTTCCCTCAGCCTGATCTACCCATTTCAAAGGTTTTTTTGTTACTTTTCTCCCAGTTCCATGGCTCTGATGTTTCTAAGAGTGCTAGAAGAAACTGAGTATTCTCCGTTGCCTTGAACCCTTCCTGCATTCCAGCTGTCAGCATACTCTGATTGATCACAGATACACAGATAAATGCAACATTATTTCTGTCCAGTCTAATTTCAAAAATTTCTGTAGACCAAGTAGTCGTGTCTGCCCCCTTCTATGAAGCATCATCTGCCTCTGGCTACTAAAACAGGCTGTAGGTGACCTGCTGGTCTGTTCCAGGGTAGTGCAGGTGACAGGAGGTGTTCGATCCTTGTACGTGCTCCTCTGAGACACTGAATTTAGTGGCCACCTCACGTAGGGTTTCTGCATAGTTCGTGGAGAGGGAATTGTATTTCCAAGTTCAAACTTGCTCCTCTTGAGGTGCCTTTCTCTGTTTCAGCTAAAGGGTTTTTAAAAAGACAAGATGTAGCCAAGCTTCAGTTTAAGAAAAGATAATAATTTAGAGAAGAAAGGACCAGATTTATGTTGCTTCGTGCCAGATAATTCCTTTTAGTCTTGTGAGATATTTCTGTTTTGGTTTGTTCTTACACTGTATTTGTACAGGATGTAAAGCAGGACTATTTGGAGAGCACGCCAAAAGCTGGGATACTGCAGAAGCTCATACTGCCCTTTCTGTATCTCTTGCCTGAATCTAATGACATCTGTCCAAGTGTCTGGTAATTCAAACTTTCAGGAAGAAAGAGCAAGTATTGAATAGATCTTGACTCTGCTGTACTTGATTTAATACAAACCTTCTGGTTGATCTGGATCTAATTCCAATGTGAAAGTTCAAAGAAAATAGATGTCAGTGGCCTTTGTGAATCTCTTACCTACAATAAATAATGAAAACTCATTCCAGGTGATCTGGACAAATGGAGAACATCATAGTGTTAATTTTCAGTTGATCCCAAGGAGACTGTAAACTGTGGGTAGCTACTTGTGCCTGTATCTGTTGGGAATGTAAGGACAGATGAAGTAAAGATGGGTAATGACCATGTACTTCAAAGAACAGATTATGAAGATCTTGCAGGCCAGTGAGGCAGAAAAGGTGTATCTTATCAAGAGATGTGAGACATAGATGTTGCTTGTTTGGAAAATAGCACTTAAGGTCTAGATAGACCTCTGGGTTTAGTTTCTTTCTTTTTTCTTCTTTTTTTTTTTTGGCAGTACTCTGGCTAACAGCTATAAACATTTTAATGCAGAATCAAACTCAGCATGTAGTAATTTCATATCTATAACAACTGTTTTCTCCCAGTTTCAAGGATTAGTGATTTGAATAAGGTACAAGGTTTTTTGCCTCTCATAGTAGAGGATGTGGGGAGGTCAACAGCAGAATGTGTAAGAATGTAATTTAGTGGTTTGTGGGAAAATTTCCCTCCCTCCCACTCTTACAAGTTTTAAGGATGGCAGTGGGAGGAATTTGCTGATGCTTTGTTGTCACAGTTTGTATTAAATTCCAGTAGATTTCCTTCAGTGAATATTCATAAGCTGCAAAAAGTGAGGTTATCTTGATTGAAGATCATTTTATCAGCGCTTTCTACTTTTCATTTGCTTTAAGTATCTACGTTTCTGGAGAAATGAATAAATGAGACAAAAAAGGTTTATTTTTGTACTATTTATGCTGGAGGTAAAATAACAGATTTAGTGTCTAGGCTTGTACATTTACACAAAGATTTCATTTATCTCATTAGCTCTTATATAAACTCTGAAACAGCCAAGCTGGCCAAAGCACCAAATAATACAGTTACAAAAAAAGTAATATACAGGGTAGACTTAAAATATTCTGTGGTGATTTATATCTTGTGCTGAGATTTTTCTCCTCTGTCTCTACCTCCAGACAAGCAGAACAGACATCTACACATGAGCTAGGTTAGGTATGTTCGTGTCCTATCCAGTCAAGAGAGGCAAGCATTTCCAGAGCATGGTTCGTCTGGCTTGCTTTAGACGTTTTCTTCAGGTTTATTTGACTCCTGAAATAAAGCACTTACTTCTCTCTTTGGACTAATAATAGGAGTCCAGGCATTCACCTCAGATGTAGGTGTATTTTTTTTGGACAAGCAAACCCACCTTCTTGTGTCATTTAGTTTAATTCAGAATAATAATTGTGATTTATAATTGTGCTTGCAGGTTGGTCAGGACAAAGGAAGCTGTTCTTTCCAGAGAAACCGCAGCCCATGCGTTGTTCCTCAAGAGAATGAAAATATTTTCCACACAATATTTGCGTTTTTCACAAAGTCTGGCAGAAAAGTATTGGTAAGAAAGGCCACTTATGGCAAATTTGAACATACAGTGTATCTTATGAAAGATTTTGCATGATTTAGCATGAAGAACTAAACAAAAAAATTCATTATATAGCAACCATGTGGGGCATATGTGCCAATGCTGATGTTGTGCTGTTGTAATTTTAATTATCTGATTTTTTCACAGAAATAGGAAGTTTCAGGAAGTGCAGTGGGGAGGGAGTTAGCTGACATGACAGAACACGTTCAGTGACCAGAACCCTCCCTCCCATGTTTTGTCAAAGGCACATGGGGCAGCAGAGCCCTGCACTGTGCTCAGCACCTGACACACGCAGAGGGCTGAGGTGCAGCAGTGGCCCCACTCCTCATGGCCCTGGGTGCTTGCCTGGTTTAGCAACTTTGTAGAGGGCTGAATTTTACCTGTCTTCCTTTCCTGCAGGTCTCTCTCTAGTCTTCAGGACTTGAAAGTTCCTGCAATTTCAATGCACGAGCGCTGTATTTTAACAATTGACTCTGTAACTTAGCTGGTGTGTTTGCTGTTGTGCAATTTGTCATTCAGGCTTTTTAATTCCTTTGCATAACAGCTTTTTCTGTATTTCCTGTAGGACTGTGAAAGACCAGGCAGGTCCTGCTTAATTATACGATGCAACTTAAGCTCACTAGCCAAAGCGGAGTCCTGCGATATAAGCATCTACACCCTGCTGAATACAGAGATACTGAAGAAGGTACATGCTTCCTTTGTACTTTTTCTTAAATACCAATTTGAGTATGCTTATGTATATCAATGGGCTCAAAACTTGCATTCCTTCATCTCTTCACCAGTGTGTTATATAAAAAATGGTGGCGTCAAAGGAAACAGATCTATTTATCAACAGCATGTATGGAGGTGTTAATCCCAGTTCTTACCCATTACCCATTAAGACAGAGATAAATTCAAATAATAAATAAATAAGTTCAAAAATTTATACATTGAGAAACAACGAACGAGGTCCCTGATTGTATGCCTGGCGTTAAAGCTACAGCCTTCTGAAAGTTGAATTGATTCCTAGAAGTTTTCATTCTGAAACAAGAAACGTAGAGTCAGTGCATGTGAACTGTGACTGGCCATCTATGATTCCTTCCACGTAAACAGAGACATGGCAGGTTTTAAAATTTTTTACTTCAAATGATTACTATTCAAGGAAGATATATAACAACCATATTAATGCTGAGCTTGACATTTATGACAAGAAACAAATGGTTGCAAGTTAATTCCTGTCTTCTCTGAAGCCACTGAATGAAACAGCAAGTCTTCTGCTAGTGATTTACTGTGCTTTGCCCTGTTTTCCTTTACTTATGAAAATGCTGACTCTGTAATTGTGGCAAGATGCTGTAAGTTTATGAGGGTATAAGATAATCAGAGGTGAAGCTGATAACACAAGACTACTGAAATAAACCTGTCTTTGATAGCTGCTAGGTTAAAAGCATTGGAGGGGAGTCCTTGTTAGAAAGAGGTTCCTAAAGCCACTGATAGCCTTTAGCTTTTCTAGCTGAAACCAGCCAGTGTGGTTGTTCATATTTGAAGATGGGAAACACAGGCAAGGCCAGAAAATTCAGGTATTTGTTACATGCTTATAGAAATGCTGAAATGTGTAAGAAGTAACCGAGCACATGCACAAAATGTGCTTCTGGGAAATTTAGTCCTGGTAACAGCCAGGCTTGAACCCACCTTCTGGGTTGTTTCCAAGATGACCATTAGCAGGACTCCTTTGAAAGACAAGCAGTGCTTACAGTTTGGGTCAGCATCACCAATACTTGTCATTTGCTACTTATCACCTGAATAGCATGCAACTGACTAACATGATGAGTTGAAATGGCAGCTTGTTGGAATTTGCCCATTAAAATGCAGTGTGTAAAATATAGGAGAAATGTATATTAATAAAGGAAGGTGTACGTTGAATATTCAAGATAGTCACAGTGCACAGATTAAAAAAAAAAATTAAGAAGTTTTCACCTTGGGAAAGCTGGGAAGTTTTCTCCTTGCTGGAGTTTATTCCAGGTTTCGTGTATCTTTTTCTATTTCTATTTATCTATTTCTGTTCATTTAAAAAAAAAAAAGCAACTTTTTGTGATGGTTAATATTGAGCCTGTGTTAATTGGCAATGCTCAGTTTTTTGCTTTTGTGATAAATGTGGAAGCATTGACAGGCCAAGTACAAATGATGTGCTTAGAGTCTGACATGATTTTGTTTTAATCTGAGTTAATGTGCTCAGTTTTGTCTCTGTTATGAGCATAAGGTATATTTTTTCAAAGCAGGGTTTTAACTAGCATAGTACTTAGTTCACAACCAAACTCCTATTAAGGATTGTCTACATTTGTTTATCACACTGGAAAATGTTTGATGTTTATGTTTGGTTTTGGGGTTCTTTGTGCTTTTTCTTTTTTGCATCCTTAAATCCAATTCTTTCTCTTTTTACTTCTCAGGACAGCTCATCAGTCATCCAGTTTGTCACAAGGGCAAGGGTGCAGGTGGACCCTGACCTCAGAGTTGTAGAGGTACCCAATGGGAGCCCAGAAGAAAAACCAGTAAGTAAATAAACCTGAAGATAAAGGTTTCCTGACCACAGTGGGCTGGAGATCATTGAGAGATTTGTGTGCAAACTGGAATTTGAGGCTGGGCTTGGACGGGGCTAGTCCATGAACATGACCACACTGTCTGGCTAGACTAAGTGCTGTGAACTGTGCTCTGTGGTTTTTCTCTCTGTGATAACCATACCATCATAATGAATGACGTTATGTGGAGCAGGAGGATCTGTGGTGTGCTAGCCAAAATTGTAATACCCTTGAGGTATTAATGCCAAAATTAGGTTTAGCTTCCTGTTCAAGGGTTAACATCTGCGGTAATCTAATTCAAGTTTTCCTCAAAAACCAAGCAGTGACTTGAAACACCAGCAAAATCTTTTCAGATGTGCCAATATAAAATATTTAGAAGTGTTAATGATATTTTGGGAGCTGTGAAAATGGGCAAAGGGGGTCTAAAATTTCAGAGATTCCTATAACTGTTCCATTGTGCTGAGCTGGTGGAATTCATGTATGACCTGATACTGTGTTTTGTGTTGAACCGCATGAGAAAGGAATTAAAGTTCAAGGTGAATTCACTGTATAGTTTAGGCTGTAAGTAAAACTATACAGGGCCATGCTTACAGTCTGCTGGAGAAAGATGAGGTGATAGCTTTGGTTTCCTAGTACAAGGTTGCCTAAAAAATATTGAACAGGGGACAACACCCAAATTCAGCTTTCTTTTTGCCTGGTGAAATTTTAAAGCTTCATTTCTTATTTCTCTCTTGTGAGGATCAGAGGTAACCTGGACTACTTTCAATGTCTCCTCTTGTGTATTTTTGGAATATGATCTAGATCCCATCTCTCAGTTACCCTTTTATCCCCAATGGCTGTCATCACCACTGACCAGCCCATGCAACCGTTCTCTCATTAGTTGCATTTCAGTGAGCACTATTGAAGTTTGAGTGTGAGAATATTGAGTCCAACACACTGTTGGAAGACACTGATATCCCACATTAAATCACTTACCTCTGAGATACTGTATTTAAAACTCTACGAGCAATGGAAGTTGTATCTATTCATTACCTTTGGTCTGAAAGCAGAGATGCCACTACAATGATCATCTTCTCCACCATCATCCCTGCAACCCTAGACTTAACTTTCTATTCTATTTGACCTGTCAGAAAAATAAATTATTTTATATGACAGGAACCCATTTTTTTCCCTTCTGTTTTATTTTCTTTGTCAGGTTTTTGGACCATTCTAAAGAGCATTAAAAATAGGCTTGGCAGCTGAAATCAAAAACATAGCTGGCCTTCCCTGGGAATGTGCCTTCTAAGTGACCTGCAGCTTTGATTGTTAATATGTTGCTTGATTTAGTTCTGCAGCTGGCACAGAACAAATCTTGCAATTATATGGCAAAACTTCATTAATGGCTGAAGTGACACCTGACTCTGATACCTGTGCCCCAAAGAAATGGAAGAAGCCGGGATCTTTCTGCCAAATATTTTGATCTGTAAAGGGTTTTAGAATATCTCAGAATGATAGGCACAGTGGAAAATGTTGTGGGATTTATTTAATGTTCAAAATTTAGAAATGCTTTTATCTAGGAATGCAAGCTCTGCTGTATTTCATTGTTATCTAATGCTTGGACAAAAAAAGAAAACAAAAAAACCTACCCATTGTCCTTTTCCTGTTCCCAGAAAACCTTTCATCAAACCTTGAGTTGCAGTGATTATAAAGTACACTGTATGTGCTGGGAAGCTATATTAATCTCCAAACAAGAGCTTGCATCCAGTTCCTGGGAAGCCCTAGCTGTGGAAGAGCACACTTGACTTGACGTGTTGTAGCCATGTAACATCCATTTGGAATTTCAAGTCTCTTCTAATGCCAGTGCTCTTTGCTCTCTCTTTTATGCTATTTCCATATGTCTGTTGGCTTCACCAGTGCTGTATGTTTAGCATAGGGTCATGTTTAGGGAAAAATTTAAGACATGTGGTTTGGCTCAAGGTATTCATTCCACCCCCCCCTCTATTTTCTTGTGGAATGCAAAGGGGAACAGTACTTGTTGCAAGCCACAGCTATTCAGCTGGAAGTAGAGACAGGAGAGATAAAATGTTTGTTCATGCTTCTCCCTTCCTTTTTGCAGCCTATCCTGTATTCTTTTCACTGACCGTGAACTGCTGTACCGTATCTGCTTGGATAGTGGCTCCTTCTGAACAGTTGTGCATGGACTTCTTTTGAGTCTGCTTATGAAAGTGTTCCCTAACAATGAAAAATGTTTTTGTAGACTCTTCCTCATTTTAAATTGGAAAAGCCCTTTTTCTTTTGTACAGTTAAATGTGGATTTATTAGTCCATTTAAACAGTTCTTTAGAACCAGGTGGCCTTCAGTGGGCACTTTTACAATGACAGAGGGCAAGCTACTGGTAAAGACAAAAAGAAGACTGATATTTGTGATGCAAGTGTAAGAAGTACCAGTAGTGACAGAGCCACTTATATAAATATCAGCTTTGTCAGAATCTCTAGTAGATGATTTGTAAGAGAGATGCAAAAGCTTGTGTAAATGTATGTAAGCTGGGTAGAAGGCTGTCTTTGAAATGAAGCCATTTTTTAAAAAGATGCAATTTTCAGAAATCGGTTCTCTGGATTTGGGTATCGTTTTATGTGATTTGGAATGATGTATTTTCTGTCTTCAGTTACAGTAGGCTGTTTGAACTTTTATATTGAACAAATCACATGAAGGTGAGCAGAGTTTCGATTTGGCTCTGTGATGACAGTTGTATTAACATGAGTATACCTTGGCTGAAACCAATGGCATGGTATTTTCAGGAGGCACACTTTATTTTCTTGAACGTATGGATATCCATGAAGGTTTGGCTCCCTTCTCCTCTGCATGTGAGGCAAAAACAACAATAAGCTCCCTAAGACTGTGGTGGTCAAATACCAGTTCGAAGGACTCACGTCTGTTCTTGCTGCTCTTGTGCAGAAGTAGGAGTGCTCTTTCTGAGCAAAAGAACTTCCCTCAGTTGAGTGCAAGTGTGGAGGGAAAACCAGGCTGGATTTCACTGTGTTGAAGCCAGCTGAACACCTCTGAGTCTCCCTGTCTTGAAAGTGAAAGAATAAAAAACTGAATAGGTGAAGGGGGAACCCCAGATGAAATAGATGCACCTCCTGAAATGAAGTGCCCCCTAAAGCTGAAGGCTATCACATAGTTGTCTGGAGCTATCAGCTCAGCACAGGTACAGTTCAAGCCTTTGAGCCTTTGTCTTCTCCTGGGTAGAGTTCATTGTTCTCTCATTTTTCAGCCCTGTCACCCCAGGTTTAATTCAGCACAAGTTGTTGCCTTTTTTTTTTTCCTTGGCATTTAGTTGATAAACAAATGTCTATGATTTTGTGATAAACAAATGTATTTCAGGGAAAAGAATAACAAAAAAAGGAAAAAAAAAAAGAATATGATTGTGAAGGCATTTTTGAGAGGTGTCTATATGCATATTTACATGCAGATTCACATGTCTAAGCTTTAGCTGTCTCCCTGTGGCACAGAGGACACCTGACTTGATCCTGTTCTCCACGTCTGCATTGGAAGGAGCAGCCTGTGGTTCTAGGCAGTTCTTATGACATCCAAGCCTTTTTTTAAATACACGTTTCCTCTCAGCAACCCACCACCACTCCATCTTGCCTTTAGAAACACTAAACATTTTAAGTGACCTGTTCTCTCTATTTTACCTTTGAGATGGGCACAGCACCCTAAGCCTGGCTGGAGCCACACGTGTGCGTCCACCAGCAGCCTTGCAGCTCACTTTCCAGTGGCTTAGTTGCTGCCTTATTGTTTCCAACATGTTTCATGTTGCATTTTGTTGTTTTACCTTTCCATCTGTTACTGTAACAATCCCTTTATAGATTTCCTTGTCTTTACAGTGCAGTCTGGCAGGTAGAAACACCCACTTGGGTAAAGGAACAGAAATATACATACTAGCAATAAAACATAGCTAATTTTACAGGGATAAGAGACAAGCAGGGAACAAGGATACCTCAGGTTTGTATTTTTCAAGAAATTCCAAGGTTTTTCTTAATAGGTGCAAATAAATAATACATAAAAAGGGATGCATATACATATATCTATGGAAGGCAGAGGAGAATGCTGTCTTTACTGCAAGTCCTCCCAAGTATAACAACACCTGAATGGACAAGTCATCCAGAAGTGTGGTGTGGTTGGAAACACCAGAAATATTCTGGGTGATAATGCAGAAATAAAATGACACCTTCCATGGTACAGTGGCTCATGATACAAGTACATAAATGAAATTGATTTAGTGTGCATAAGCAAAAAGAAATAAAAATTTTGCAATTACTTATTTCTAACTGGATTTTGCTGAAGTATGTTGCTTGGTTTTTATGCTTGTATGTTAATTCCAGACTGCTAGAAGAAACCAGATAAGAAGCTACTGTCGCTTTCTCTCTTAGAGCTCAAACTGTGACTGCAAAAGCGCTACAGCTGAACTATTTTAGCTGGTGTGGTTCAAACCTGAGGTGTGGGGCTCCTACTATAGGGATGACGTATGATTTTATCTCTGCAGCTATTGCTGGCTCTGTCTTTTGGCAGCATGAAGGACAAACAGGTCTATTGTGTTGGAGGTTGTGTTATGTTGACATTTATTCTCTGAGTACTGGAGAGAAGGTACCACCTCATTTTGCATCCAGGGTCTGCTTGAAACGTCTCTTCACTGAAGTCAGCAACATTTAAAATGTTAGGAGATTCTTTTTGAGTCAGAAAGGAATATAATATTAGTGCCTTATCTAAGAAATGGAAATCTGACTTATGTCCGCAAGATGGATGCTTACCATAGCCTCTGAGAAATGGACTGCCACATCAGATCATCTTTCCAAGCTGACTAAGAAATACAAGGAAGGGACAAGATTTGTGTTTGATCTTTCTGTCTGGTATTTCCCTTATGCTCATCTTGGCTTTGAAGGAAGCTCTGCTGCTTAGGAAACTTTCTCTGTTCGGCAAGATGTCTTTAAAAGTCTGACAGAGGCTTTGTGCTAATGTCTGAAATGCTAAAATTATTCTTTTTCTTGAGTGAAGGACTGTTCCATATTAGAGAGCTATTTTGAGCATTGTGATTACTAGCTACAGGAATATGTTTGGATAATGCTGTCTATGTATAGCTTTGTTCCCGTCCATTTGATATGTTTTCATGTCTCATTGTCATCAAATGCCTGATAATATCTCATCAATAGAAAAGAAACAGTCTGTGTAAATCAGCTGTGTTCAGATTCCTCCTCCAAAACATCTGTGGTCTTAACAGGCATTATCCTGTGAAACTGAGACGAAGGCTGTTTGAGTACTTCTTTATGGGAACACTGTGACAAAACATAGCTCTACTCACCTGTGTTCCCTTACCCGTGCCTGTAATTTTTTGTGGGTGTTTGCTGAGGCTGCATAAGCTTTCAGAAGCAGAGAAATATTTGTTAGTGAGATCTCATGAGGCTGTCCTGTCCCATTTCCCACTCGAACCAGGGCTGTTGCTCACCCTGGCTCAGGATCTCCGTGGCTTTGGCTGAGGCTTGGCAACCTACAAGGATAAAGAACGCGAAGTCTCTTTGGCCCCTGTTCTAGTGCCACCATCACCTCCTTCTTGCAGCCTTTTCCTGAATCCCACCTTCAACATCCATATGGGCTGTATGGTATTGCGTTCCCTTTTGAACAGTCATCAGTGAGTGGAGGTATTTCATGGCTTTTCCATGGTCCTCTTAAAGATGAGTATTTTGGGGTTGTATAATGGTATCTGACTCTCTCTTGGATTTTCATCCACTTTTAACTACCAATTTTTATTTTTTTAAAAAATTGATTGAACAATTCACGTCTACAAAAGGGTTCTGAAATTTTTAAGCAAAGATGATGAAAGTGGTGTGAAGGAGGGAGGGGAACTCACTACTTTGTCTTCCAAAACAAACCAAAGCAAAGCCAGACAAAGTGAATGTATTACCTTTTAAAAAAAACCACCCTGCTGCCTCTCAGCATTTGCTTGATATTAAATTGCAAAATTTAACATAGAAATAGCCCTCACTGAGAACTGTTTTTGAGTTTTCCACTGAGGAACTAGTTTTGATTGAAATAAAAGGCTGGAAATTCACATAGTGTATTTGAGTGGTCTAATTTGCACCCATTTTCTTCTAAAGGGAGGCAGTTAAGGACAGCTCTTTGTAGGATGTGTTTCTCTACCATACATCCTCTACAAAGAGAGAAAAGAGAACAGCAGGGAACTGCTCTCTGTGTTCCCAGAAGAACCCATGACAACACGCGCCCTTCCCTCTTTCACACAATGTGTCTTGTGAAGCACAGCAGGGACAATTTGTATTCAATAGAGATATATGCAAGTTGTCCCATTTTTTTGTGGAAAAAAATTAACAAGCTCCACATACACAAGTGTTTCGTGTGAAGCACCAGGGTACTTGGCAGGGCCAGGAACATGATGAGTAAGACAAACCACGTGAGATGTCATGGTAATCCCTGCCAATCCAAAGGACAGTGTTCTTCATACAAATCTTTGTGCACCTTTGGTGGCCCAGCACCAGAACAAACTCACTGTCTGGATAGGAGGTTGGCAGGGTAAGAATTATTTTGGAATGGAAGCTGATATCCTTTGGATCCAGAGCATGGCTACTCAGATTCCACTTGAAAGCTTTAAATCCCTTGCAAAAAAGAGATGGAAAGCACGAAATTAAGGGCACATTCCATATTTGTTTGACAGATGAAATATGATCAGTGAGGCCACCATGCAATGTGTTTAATAAGATGAGTACAAGAGCAAACAATACAACTTCCAATCATAAAAAGTTTTTTTTCTAATTGCTTTGTAGGTGGTCTTTGAGGCTTTGCACAATCTGGAGCCTCGTGGGTATGTCGTCGGATGGATCATTGCCATCAGTTTGCTGGTGGGAATTCTCATCTTCCTGTTGCTGGCTGTGCTCTTATGGAAGGTAAGGTAATAGATGCAACGTAAACACCAGAAAAAAAAAAGCTTAAATTTATTCTTGCATTTAACATCCATTTCTTTTAGGAACTAAGTAATTGTCTGCTCCCTTACAGAAGCCATCAGCCAGCAAAAATATTTTCATATCCAAGCATTTGCAAGGGAGAGATAAATGATGTAGAGAAGTGGAAAAATGGATATTTCTCTTTTCTTTAGGGCTTAGTTATTAAAAGTTGCAACCTCTGATACTATTTCAGGACAAAGGAGAATCCCTTTTAGGAACCTGCGATTGTCTCACACTCAGATACTTGGTAAATTCCTGTGGTTTTCTGATGATTGAGTCTCACTGATTTCAACAGGATTTCCTGAAAATCAGGTCAATTTTGCTTGACCAGCTAAGAGATTGGGTGCGTGGCTAGCGAAAACCAGCTGGTAGTTACTATTTTCAAGAGGTAAACACCTTGGGGAGAGGAGCATCCAGTAATAAATTATCCAGATCCCTCAGAGAAACAGTTCCAGATGAATAAAATGCATTACCAGAGCAAGAAGCACCCGGACCTGCTAAAAGCCAGCATTCACACCATCTCTGATAAGATAGAATTCTTGTACCCAGGCACAGTTACATGGTAAAGCTGGGCTGATGCTGACACTTAGCAGCAGCCATCTGGTGTGGTAAATATGAAGGGGTAAGGAGCTTCAAGTGTTTTCATTCCTCAGTTCCCTGTTACCAATCCATAAATTTAAAAGGCCACGGTCAAGGTCAGGGACTGTCTTTGAGAGAAGTAAATCTCAAATGCACACATGGGAACAAGTCCAACCTTATTTTGCTTCCCGTGGCGGAGGTCCAGCAGCCGGATTCGCACTGTTTAGCAGCATGTGGGCTGCAGGCTCTGCTCGCCGGCTGTGCGGGGACTGGGGGTCACAGCCCCAACGTGCTGCGAAAGGACATCGCTCTGGGTCGCCAGGCTGTGAAATGGATTTACAAGCCTGGGCCAGAAACTGGCCATGCAGTTCTTATTATAGATTATACAGGTGTGGGTATAGCTGTGTTACAGATTATACAAGGATGATATAAATTTTATATGGGTTGTAGATTTAAAGTGTTTTTATAGTCCGTTTTTGAAGATTTTTAAGTATATGCTGGCCAGGTCAAAATTGAGTGTGCTTTCCATTTGGAAAACAATGTTTGACCACAGTCTAGAATATCTCGTAACTTCTGCTTTTCTGGCAAGTGGGAAATGCTTTTGCTTTCTGTAGCAGAAACTGCCATAGTTTAGGACTGGAAAGAAGGAGAAGGAAAAAAAAGTCTTTGCAATTAAGATGGCAGAATAATGATGAGAATGGAAAAACGTGAGATTGGAAGAGGCCCAGGGTTCACGTCCCAGTGGCACACAATTTTGAAAAAGTAGTTACTGCTGCAGATACCTATATGACTGATTTACCTAAAGGTAAAAAAAAACCCTCAGTAGATGAACTGTTTGAAAACTTTGAGTCTTCATGAGAATCTGACACAAGTTCAATTCTTGGTTTCTACTAGAATGAATACAGGCCTCTGCTTCCTGCCTTAATCTTGAGACTTAAACTCTTTTAAATTTTATAGGGATCATTCAAGTACACATGAAGAAGCTATTGTTTTGTTGCATAAAAGCCTTGAAGGAAATTCCGAGTGACAGCAACAAATAATTGTAACTGGTGCCAGGCTTATGTATCCCTTCCTGCATGCAGATGTTAAGGTGCTGAGGCAAAGGAAGTCCTTTATCCACAGAGTTGTGTGATTGATAAAGGAACTGAGAACTTAAGGTTTTGTTTTAGAGAAAAGTGATTAAAAGTTTGTAGCTGCTAGTATCAGCCAGTATTTTCATTTAAGTCTTCGTTTCAAATGTAAGTAATACATCACACTCACTGGTTGCTATATTTATTAAAGTTACTGGCAATATTAGACTTGTCTGAGATAAAACTGACATGGGAAAGTTGCAGTCCTACAGAGGAATCTTAATTGTCTGATTGTAAATATTTGTTAGACAAAATTGTACAAGTGTATCCCACAGTCATTCCTAAATTTATTTGTGTGAAGAAGTAAGAGGAAAAAACCCAACCATATTAGAAGTGTTTTAGTCTTGAACTGTGGAAAGAACAGATTTGGCATTTTGGACATATTAGAATCACCAGTGAGAACTAGAAAGGACCCAAATTTTAGGACTAGAGTATAAACTAAATTATATTTTTTATTAAGGAATTAATCAGAGCTAAACCATGGTCCTGGAAGGCAGCTGTTTACACAAAACAGAGCAGGAGTAAACTCATTATAAGGGAGCTGAGCACTGGCAGTAGCTCAGGGCTTGCTGGCAGCGACTCCGTCTCAGCCCTCTGTGGAACGTATGTTCTCCCTGCCTGCACGACTGCACTGTGAGGGGTGCAACATGATGCACAAGTCCTTGAACATGTCGGTGCTTTGCAGCCAAAGTAAACAGCTCCTTCAAGTTGCAGAAAAATTTAGAACACACATAAATATTTCACATTACACACTGCTAGAATTAATGGTGTTACCAGGAGTGAGATCTCAGGGACATTCCAGCTCAAAATCCTATTTTGAATTGGAATAAGGTTACCCTGCATACACTAAGATGAGGGTGGTAATTATTTCATTATTTGTAGATGGAAAACAGCACAGTGTAGGGGCATATGTGGTAATGGAAGTGGTGTTAAATGCCTGGTTGTTTCACTTCAAATAAAAGCTTATTTATTCACATGCAAAACCACAGCCATGTTTATACACACATAACAAGCTTATTAGTGTGAGCTTCATCAGTTTTTGTCTGGCTTTGCTTCTCTGTTTATCTTACTATTTCATGTAGACACCGTGTTTCCTCTGGTTTACGTGCATACAGATAGAGGAGAGATGAGCAGCTTTTCCCTGACTTCCCCGAGATGTTGTGCATAAGGCAGACCAGCAGGACTTGCCCCATCTTTGCCTGTTTTGATGGATAGCCCCGTTTTACCCTGACACTTGTGGATATTCTTATCTTACTCATCTACTCTCGATGCTTTTGTGCAGGCATCCATGGGGACATGCTCCCACTCTTGCCAGTAGCTCTGCATTGCCGCACTCTCTCCCCATGCGTGCCTTGCCTGTGGTCTCCCATGTGTGAGAGGAGCAGGAGGGGGTCTTGTGCTTTTGCCCACAGCAAAATACCTTGCTTTTTACTGTGGAAATTGGCCTGCACTTCTTTGGTGGCCTCCAGATAATTGTGGAGAGTGGAGCAGGGGAAGAGGTCGCTTTACTTCAGGGCAGCTACCCACGTGCTAGACGAGCCCATGGTTTCACAAGCACTGGCAGGAGTTCAGGAGGGAAAGGCGGTCGTGGCTGGGTTATTTTAAGGAGTGCTGTCCCACACACGCTTCCCTCAGCTGTCAGGACTGCAGCCATGCACTGGGACAAGATTCCCTTTGGGCATAGTGGATTTATGCACGCATAAAACAGGAGAATTGGCATACACCATGCAGATGAAAAACTGAAGCCTGATATGTTATAAAATGATATATAACATATAATACACAATAAATATTCTATTAATAATAATAGTGCTTTACAGTGCAGTGGATTTAAAGTTTATACACTTGAACTGGCTTGAGTTGTGCAATGAATTATTCAATCTGTATACTTTTAGATAAAGAGCATAGAAAGAAAAAAGGTTTCTTCCCACAGAGTATCAAAGTGGGAATGTGTAACAAATTGGGCATTTGGTCAACTGAACAATCTGTGGAGCCAGTTGTAGAAGTGGTGTGCAAACCAGAGTTTTCTATTCATTGCAGTATTATTATTTTGCTTCTTTGTGGCACAGGAACTGGACTTCTATCTAAACTTATCTATCTAGACATTAAGCTTTTTCTGAACTGAGCCTGTCCCTGTGGTATCTCAACAGGGTGGATCGGTGGGCTGAGACCAGCAGGATGAGGTTCAACAAGGCCAGGTGCACAGTCCTGCACTTGGGACATAACAACCCCATGTAGTGCTACCGGCCTGGGGAAGAGTGGCTAGAAAGCTGCCTGGTGGAGAAGGACCTGGGGGTATTGGTTCACTGCCAACTGAATATGAGCCAGCAGTGTGCCCAGGTGGCCAAGAAGGCCAATGGCATCTTGGCTCGTATCAGAAACAGCGTGGCCAGCAGGTCCAGGGAAGTGATTGTGTCCCTGTACTTGGCGTTGGTGAGGCTGCACCTCAAATACTGCGTTCAGTTCTGGGTCCCTCACTACAAGAAAGACATCAGGTCCTGGAGCGAGTCCAGAGAAGGGCAACCAGGCTGGTGAAGGGTCTGAAGAGTAAACCTTATGAGGTGAGGCTGAGGGAACTGGGGTTGTTTAGCCTGGAGAGGAGGAGGAGGCTGAGGGGAGACTTTATCACCATCTACACAACCTGAAAGGAAGTTGTAGAGAGGTGAGTGTTGATCTCTTTGCCCAAGTGACAGGTGATAGGATGAGGGGGAATGGCCTCAAGCTGTGCCAGCGCAGGGTCAGATTAGATATTAGGAAAAATTTCTTCGCTGAAAGGGTTGTTGGGCATTGGAACAGGCTGCCCAGGGAGGCAGTTGAGTCACCATCCCTGGATGTATTTAAAAGATGGGTAGACGAGGTGCTTAGGGATATGGTTTAGTAGAGGACAGGTACAGTTGAAGTTGACGATCTCAAAGGTCTTTTCCAACCTTGTGATTCTGTATCCAAGCTCAAACTTGTCTAAAATGAGTTTTCTGGCACTGTATTATAGCTTTTGAATTCCTGGGGCAAATAATGGATTTCTGGATGTCTCTTTATTATATAAGACACCCTTCTGCTTCAACTCTGGATTTTTGACAAGATTCTGAGGACAAGTAAAATAGCACCCACATATGTTCAGGGTTTTTTTATTAGCCAGAGGGTTCTTATCTTCAGTACATGCTAGACAGAATGTTTTTTGCCCGTCAGCTTAAAATGAGAGCTTGAAGACTTTTCTTTTTAGTTTTTAGAAGTATCGTGAAGATACTTCTGTCTACTAAGCTGAATTTAGTGCAGATTTTTAACTGGCTTTTTCCAATGGTAAACATGAGTCCCACCAAGTGCTGGACTTGCAAAATCCTCATTTAAGCAGAGTCTGTATGTGTGGGTGCAGCTGTTTTCTAGCACTGCTTTAATGGAGAAACTTTGAAAAATAAAGCTTTCTTTATGAAATATGAAGTTCTTTTAAAAAGCCAGACAAACCCAAGGATGTTTTTAAAAGGTGTGTTTGGGCTTCTTGCTTGGAGAAACCTTACGACTTTTTTTGCCTGTGACTGCATAAGTGGCTTGAAAGATCACTTGTATTTCCCTACGTGCAGTAGTTGCCATTGTCTCACATATTGTTTCAGCATTCAGAAAATATCTGAAACTAAGGCTAAAGCTAACTTGAAATTCACCTAAGTAGCAAAACCCACTGTTTTCTCCTTTCTGGAAGGAGACACTTTCCTTTACTTTGGGCCTCAAACATTAAGTCTTTTACTATAGGCCAAGACATACAGCTTGCCATTTTCCAGCAGAGGGGGAAAAAAAGAAACCACAAAAACCCCAACCACTGCACTTATTCTTTGCCAGTGGTTGCTCTGTATCCTGTGTGTACAAGCCCAAAAACATTTTTTCTCCCTTTTATCTCCAGCTCAGGTAGCAGAGGCTAACTACCATTTCCTGGAAGGTACTTGTTACCAACCCCCTTTCCTGGTGGACAGGTTTTAGAGTAGTATCTCTGCTTTGTAGTGAAATAACACTGCTCTTTGCTTCCCCAGCCCAGAGATGCACAGGCACGTACAGTTATTGTACAAAATCTCTTTGGATTTTAGCGTAGGGGAGAAGTCTGGCTTTTCTTTCTCCCTCTCTCTATATATATCTTTAATCTAGATATATGTAATCTTTCCAGGAAGAATACTTTTCCAATAAAAAAGTCTTCCAAGTGAATGTAACCTAGCCATTATCACAGCTGGTTATCTTCAGATGTTGGGGTTTAGAGGTGGGGACAGAGAAGCCTGTAGAAAGTGAGTAGCATTTCATATCCTTGATGAAAGTTGTACCTATTGAGAGCTCATGTGCTTTTTCCTTTCTCTAAAAGCAATTCAAAGTATTAACAATTACTTAGTATGCTTTAAAATTAAGAATCATAGTTGATGTGCAGATAAATAAGGCAGTTGGCTCAACTCTCTGTGGGAACGCTTACTAGGGGCTAGTGATGGGCAGGGTGGGTTTCAGTTCTCAAAGGTCTTCCCTACAGAGTGATGTAGGTGGATGCACCAGTTGCCTCATAAACGTGTAAAGAACTTTTTTTTCTTCTCTACCATCTCATTTTCAGACCTTATCAACACTGTTTTCTTGTGCTTTCTTCCAAGATCCTGCCCGGCTTTGACCTCTTGTTTTTCAGTTTCTCACTTATAAAAGTATGTTCTGTAACTGCAGAAACTACATAGCTCATACCTGTCCTGTTTGTTCATCAAAACTGAAAAAACTGTGACTTCTTTTGCGTTCTCTGAAATTTCCCTTTTTGTAGCCCTCAAACCATTGCATCCTGTGGAGGTTTTTCTGATAAACTTCTTGGCTTGTTGCCTTTGTTTTACGCATTTATCTAGGTGTTTCAAGTAGGTTGTTACTTGCCATCTCTTACATTAACTTCTCAGGAATACTACTTTTGACACAGATTCTAGGCTCAGCCTAGAATTAGGCTTTTTCGGTATTATCCTTTTATAAATAATAAAAATGCATTCAGGTGATAATTCATTCCTGTGCTGCAAAACCAAACATGTATCTCCCAAACATGGATCTTCATTAAGTATAGCAGCTAGGAAGGCTTCAGGGAATGGGGCAGTGGAAGTCCTTGCTGGTGTAAATAATGGTTTTAACAGGAGGAGTTGGGTGGATCATTTGAAGTCTGTGTATGTTCTTAAAGAACAGCCAAAACTGTGTTTTATTATGTTTCCTTTTCTTGGACTGAAGGGAGCATTATAAAATGTTTGTAGACCCTTGGCTTCCCAAGACCAAAAGGGTTTGTATTCTGCTCAAATGTTGGGTTTGCTACAGTAGGTTATTTGGGTGATTTGCAGTGCTCTTTGAATCCTGACTAGATATTAGAGGAAGATTGTGTTTGGACATCATTTATTTGCTCTTACAAGACCAAATAGTTAATGTTGTGGCCAAAATACTGCCTTCTCCAGGTTTGCTGGCTACCGTGTAATATTTGTACACCACACTCAAGAGCAAGGTTGGCAGTGTTTCAGTGGTGGTGTGTGTCCAATACTTGTGAAATGCCTTTGTTATTTTTCTGGATAAAACAGCTATAGAAATGAACAACAACAATGTTGTGGCTGAGCGTTGTCTCTGGTCTCAGTGTTCTCCAAATGGGAGCTGTGCAGGCCAGGGCACTTTGAAAACATCGCAGCCATTACAGCTATGTTGCTCTCACCCTGGCACCACGCAAACAAATAGGATCCACTGGCAAGAGAAAGGTTGGGTTGTGGTTCAGAATATCTTTCTGAAAAGAAGAAAGATAGCCATCATTGTAAGGAGCCTAAACCAGAAAAGGAACATGTGTGTAGACTGAAAAATGACAAATTTAAGTACCTAAGGTTCCATGGTTCCCCACTGCTGGAACGCAATATGTGTATTTATTGGAAGTCGTTAGCATCCCTCAGACACAAATGCCAAGAACAGAGGAAATGTGACTTGCATAGCCTGAATTCTCTCTTTAAGCTTGGTGTCACAGTGGGAAATGCTGTGTTTTGACTTACACTAGCCATACCCATTTCCTCCTGGTTCAACTAAACCCATGAAAGCAATTTATTCTGATAATTACAGACACAGTACAACTTTTATTCAAATATTTTTGTCAGGTCACATATATCAAAATAAAATTGTAAAGCTACTTTTTATCGATTCCAGAAATAGTCTTTAATGTTTAGTCTCTGGTTTTCACTCAAAGCCAGAAATATTTCAGTAGTTTTTCTTTTTTTTGAGAGAGAGAGAGGAAATGGAAATTATGGATTGAGATATGTCTTAAATTAATTGCACTTACAGGAATGATTTATCTAATTAGTGTCCTATTCCCTGCTGAGATTTAGAAATCAGTATGTAGTAATTTTCCCAGACATATCTGCAGTAGACATTGTTTCTTTCTGAGACTGATGATCAGAGATGAACTTTGGATGATGACTGTATTCATTCTAATTTTTTTTTTCTAAATGAACTACTTAGTACAATTTTGCAACAGGAAAAAAAATCTTTAAACTATTTGAAAGTGTTTATAAGTTTTAATGTTGGCCAATTCACTTTTTGATTACACTTACAAGTATACTGGTAACATCTGTTGTGCAAGTTACTGTACAGTTAGCATCCTGCAAGAAGCTCACGCTTTCATTAAACTCAAGTTACCAGAACTCAGCACTGAAAGATCCTTAAAAGTTCAGTCACTGGAGTTCTCTTCATTTCTAGCGTACTGTAAGCACCAAGACCTTAACAAAATATGTAATGTATACACAACTAAATCAAATGCTTGATGATTGAGCCTCAACTGAGGCAAACTAGATCTTACCTACATGGCAAAGATATTCCACAGGTAGACATCAGAACTATCAGCTTGATTCACCGCATTAACAAGTAGGTCTACTACAGCCAACTGAACAACTGCGAGAGAAGTTTGCCAAGAAGTGGTTAGAGGAACAATTTCTTGATGACTGTGCTTTGTGTTTAGAATGGGGTTGGCACCCCTAGCATCAGTGACAACAGCAAGGCATGTGATATTAAAAAAAAAACCCAGTGTACTAAATTGGATTGTCTGTGCCAGTGCCAATCTCTGTGTTCATTTATCTCCTTCACGCACCAAAATGCATCTTTTCCATGTGTGCTGCCAGTCTGAATTGTATATCCACTTTGAGGCACCTAGCCTTAGCGACTGGTGGTTTTTTTGGTAAATCTGGTGTTTGAGATAGATGGAAAGCATTTGGTTAAATTAGTAGTTTATTTAATGACCACTTGAGCTAAGTTTATGAATTCAGCGACTGTTCCTAGCAAAAAAAAACCCCAAACAACAAAAACCTGAAAAAAGGCACACTTCAAGTTTGTCTTACTATTTCCACATTACAAAGTAACTGCCTAATAAAATATCTGTAAAATAAATGTCCTTCTAAAATCTATGGAGGACTACAGACCTTCACTCTTAAGTGCCAACAGCAATATCTTAAATCAGCCAGGCTGTGTGGAAGTAACTTAAAAGTGCAATTTTGTGTATGTTGCTAAATCTTTTCTGCTATAGCAATGCCTATCAGTTGCAGTAGACTGGGATCAGATACAGGTACTAGGCATCAAATTCTTCCATGGTAGCTAAACAAAGTGTTTGTAGAGGGGAACCTATTTTTGAGCATGCTGCTGACCATCCCTTTGCCCCGGCTCCCCAGACACATAAGTATATACAGTGTTGTGTTTATATATAAAGTATATATTGTGCATGTATACAAACACACACACACATACACCAGCCACTTGTGGAATGGAGGAGTTTGAAGCAGATGTATTTATTTTCTTGGAAGTGTCTCATTGATCAAATGTGGACCTACGTTGCAGGAAAGTTAAGGGATTTGTCTCTCAAAACATCAATGGAAGACTGAATAATCAAAGCCAGACCACTTGAGTCCTCATGAGCTTACCTTAGCCACACTATCGTTCTTCCTCCTAAATATACAGTTTCTCCTTTAACTACAGGCAGGACACATGGCTTCTTTCCAAGCATGCTTTTTCCTCACTGGGGGGGCCCAGGCAGTGGCAGTTTGCCAGTCCTCTGTGGAAAAGCTGATCCACAATATCTGTTCATGACCCCTCTGTACTGTGGCAAGGGTCCTTTAATTGGGAGGAAGGAAGAGATGCATCCTCTTGGAGCTGGTAGCTTGCCAGAATTATCCAGGGCCACATGAACCCACGCGCAAAGTATTTTTTCCTGCTTCCTTGGTGCTAGTAAAGTGAGGTGCACTTAATAAGGAGTGATTGATCTCTACATAGGGAAGCACAGAGTGTTTGCAGAGATTTGCAGAGATCGGAGGTGTTGATGCTCTGCTGTCTGGTGGCATCTTGCTTGGGGTAAGGTTCCTGGCCCCACTTTGAACCATGATTAGCTGCATATTTTCTAGCTGTGGTACTCATTATGAGAAAGGAGAAGTGTCCAAGGGGTGCACACCACAAAAAAGGTGAGGAGAAGTAGTGAGTTCATTTGGAAGGGCCACAAAATGAATGGCTTGAGACCTCTGCCTAGATTAAAGAGATATGGCAGTAAAAGATTTATGATCTAAGTCCAGACTGTTCATCAGGTATCGCTGGGTAGTGCTTGCAGGAGATGAAGAAACTGTATAATAGAGAAAAGAGAACTTGTGGTTTAAGGCACGAAACCCAAAATATCTTGTCAAAGCCTAGTTTAATGGGAGTTCAGTGGTTCTTAAATGCAAATTCATTTCTTAGTTACACCTATGTTGGTATTTTGATCACTTGTTGGTTTGTGCTGTGATCAGTAACCTCCATTAGAAGACATTTGTCAGCAGAACCATACTGATAAAAATCAATAATTTTTGTGTGCAGCACAGTACATCAGTATATGCTAGAGAGCCTTAATTAAAAAATGTAGAAAAGCTGGCAAAAGTCTATGTTCTGTTTGAATAATTGTCATTCACAAACCTCTATTCCTAGTTCAGTTACAGTCTCAAAACACTACTTTGAATCAAAGCATAAGGGTTTTTATACAGCAGTGTGTAACTGTTTTTACCATTTTTTCTTGTTTCTCAGTGTCTGATGTTAATGGGGAAAAGACTTTAAAAATCCACAAAACAGAGCCATTCTTTAAGAGTGCACATTTCAAACTATTTATCTTTTTATTTGATTAGGAAAATAAGCTTGGCATGATAAAAATGCTTTAAATATTTACCTCACAATAAATATACCAAAGGCTGATCAGCTTTGTTTTTTCCCAACTACAGATTAAATTTTATTTTGTGATATAGTCACTTTTCAAATGTAGTTACAATTGGTATCCCAGAGAGATAGCCACTGCATGAAACGTGGGTAAATGTTTATACTTCTGGAGTTTAGAAAAATATGAAGTCCAATAATTCAGTGATCAACCTTTGGGTAGGCAGAAAATAACAACAGAAAAAAGACCATTTATTATGACATTAATTCAGTACTTGGACATCACTTTGAAGACTTCAGTTTGTGTGAGTGCTCAGAAAAAGCGATTCTCACTGTTGCTAGATATGTTTTATATCTGCTTTCTAAAGTATTTAAACCCCATGTGACAGCTAAAGGGAGTTGTGTGCAATAGTGAAAGAGACTTTAAATATTCATGATTGAATAGAGGACTTGACAGTGCTGTCACTTGGCAAGCAGTAGCTTTGCAATAATAGGTGTAATTCCATAGCCTACAAGTAACGTGGATTTTCTGTTGCTTTACTGTTTGGTTTTGCCAGGAACATGCTTTTTCTGCTCACTATATACTGTAGATGGCAGTAAGGTTATGCTAGAAAAGGGTACATGGGCTGGAATAACAAAATTAAAGGATGTGTGTAAAACCTATGGATGATTTCAGGTTTTGAATCTAAGCCACCTATTTATAGCAGCTTAAATACTTACTTGAAGCACCTCCAGAAAGGACTGGCTATTGTTTGTCACTTCTGGTAAAGAGCAGGCCAGCTTTTTCTTTCCGTTTTGTTTGGTTCTGCCTGAACTTGTTTGAATTTGTTCAAAAGCAAGCAGACATCTTCGCAGCTTATCATGGCTGATGTGAAACAGGACAATTTGTGGATTCACAAACACTTCAGATGCCCTCTCCTTTCCTTAATGTGGGGCATGAATCCATTGCGAGGGACACCGATAGCCCTAAGATTTTGGGACTGTTCCTATATTCCCAAAGTCTTCAATGGCCCTTTCTCCACTGTGTTTGCACACAGAAGAAACAAAGTAGGACATGGTGCCCTTGGCATAGCAGTGTCTCTCTGGTGAGGTCTACTGGAGTTTAGTAAAGCACAGTGCATGCTGAGCAGTGTCCCACCCCTGACACGTTTCTTACAGCTGTACTGACCTAAAAGGTCCATAACTCAAGAGGATCTCCTCAGCTTTCTCAAACAATTTTCACCAAACTCTGAAATGCTGATTGTAGCTTTCTTTTCTCATTTTCTGCATTGATTTTGATGGCTGATGGTTTTGATGGCCGATGACTCTTCTTCCATTATAAGCCTTCTCTTTCCTACAGTACTTTCTCCTTGCCTCCTGTAACTATGTTCTCCTGTTGCTCATCCTCCCATGTGCCTTCCCCAAGCAGGGTTTTACTGATCAAAACATGGTCATCAGTCCTTTCCTTGTATGTGGTGGTGTGAACACTCAGATTGCGTGATGGGGACACAGCTTTGGACTTGGGTTTTCTTTTGCCATACATACACATCTGTATGTGCACGCACACGCTCAGGTATGTCTATGAAGTAAAGTAAAGCCTGGAAGATTTGAACAAAAGTAGAGACCCATTGCTCGTGAGACAGATTGGAGACCATTAGCTCACTGTAAAAACCTATTCTACAAATGACATCACAGCAGTACTCCAGTTGGGGCTGAGAATCTCTCCTCTCCCAGCTGGAAATCTAGGACTGAGTCCCAGCAGTGCTGTCCTTACTGGGTTTTCTGAGTTCCCTTGCATTAGCCACAGAAAAGAGATCTTCTGGTGTCACTTTTCCCCAGTGACAAAAGAGCCGGTATATACTCCAGCCCCGCGTTTCATCAGTTGTCTTGCTTTGGTCGAAGTATCCTCCTCCCTATTACCTCTGTTACCTCCTCACTGTATGTTAAATTCACTTGTTCTCTCTAGCTTGCTGCAGGCACTTATCAGCCCTCACCATATGGGTTAATATTGCTGTCATTTTTAATGAAATCAGTTTATCGTAAGGAGATGGGTGTGTGGGTTGTGTGGTCTCTTGTGAGACAATGTTGTGATTTCTTTATGGTCAGTACCAAAAAAAAGCCTGTTCTGATGGTGACAAGGACTCTGTCACATTAAGTGGAAATATGCAGTGTTAACACTGAGGAACAGTATCCCATAACAAAACAAGCACATCTTTGCCTTTCAGGGATGGGAAATATATCTAATCCCTGATCACTCTCTTAAACCCCCCACCCCTCCCAAACTTAGGGTCCAGTTTCTCTTTTTGCTTGCAGTTAATTACTTAAGTCCTCAAACGTAATTTTAGATTACTTGCTGTAAATGATGTGCATGAGCATGTGTAGCTTTGTAGTGGAATCACCACTAGAAGTTAGGATTTCATGCTTCATTAATATTTATTTCAGTCCTCAGCTCACTTTTTTTTGCCCTTTGTATAACTTGAAAGTTATACAAAAGCATTCTGTATCCAGTAACAAAAGAGTAAAATACCAAAACTATCATAACCAACTTTTAAAGATAATTCCTGAAGCAGATGTTCACAAACAGACAATTTTTATTAAAATAACAGTGGGAAGGAGTTTGCTTTGTTTGTTTGGCCCTCGAGGAAATTAAAAAGCCTTTCTATAATTTTGATTATAACTTCAAGAGAGGATTTTATTGTACCAAGGATGTGGTTGCATGAAGTATGGAAACCTTAAGGGTTTAAAACCTGTTTTTAAAAGCTACAAATCGAACTTCTCTTGTTAATCTTAGGAAACAAAGTCCTGTGGCAATTTTCATTTTCTAATGTGCAGAACATGTAGGTCTGTTATAAAAACTGATAATACAAAAATGGCACCCAGTTCCTCAACACATCTGCTCCCTGAGCACACATGAGGAGTATCCACAGATTCCTGTGACTAAAATAAGTACCTACAATTAATCCTACTGGGGTAGAACAACAGAGGAGCAGAGTCAGTTCTTACCTTTTTTTTTTAAACTCTTTTATTACCATAAATAAATAATTCACCTCCATTTTAGCCTGTGATAATCATGGGAAACTTTTGCTGTTGGCTTCAAGTCTCATTGGGGCAAAGCATGTTGATGTCAATGGTAAAATTTCACTGGCGTTTTATGATGGTGCTATCTTGAGGATCTCTTCTCAAAATAGAGCCTTTGCGCTGGTATACCTTGTAGGTGTGAATAAAAAAATTACTAGTAAAAATATTTTCTTGCTAAAAGAACTTGATCTGACTTCTAGAGCAAATTTAAAGGGTAGGGAACTAGAAAATCTCTTATTTAATCTGCTCTCCCTGAATCCTTGCGTTACACTGTTTTGAAAGATGCTGTGAGATGAGGGAACCTTGTCCCTTCAAAAAAGTGTCCCTTTTATGAGGTGTTTTTTCAAAACAGAACCACTGTTATCCACAGATTTTACATGTGTTGAGCAGGAGACAAAGCTTTGCTTACGATAGATGAGAAAGAGACTGCATCTTGCTTGTGCAAGAGACTATGAACAAATTACTTTGAAGGTCTGTTTCCAGTTATTGTGGGGGCCTCCAGAAGATATGGGGGACCTCTGTAAAATTGAGATCATAAGCATTTATATTTATGCCTACCTACTGTGTATTTAGAAAGTCATGGTAGACAGCCATGTAATGTACACCTATGCACTCAGCAGAGTGCACCTGTCTCTAGATTAATAGCAAGCTCTGGGGCTGTGGTCCACAGTTATCCAAAAAGGGGACTTGTTAGACCACACTGCAGCTTCTGTGTCCTTTGCACAGAAGCCAAGTGGCAGAGGTGAGGGGTGGTGAAAGGGTGGTGTGTGTCTTGTGTCATGTTGGCATGGATTCAGGATGTAGTTGGGGCCACTGGCGAGGACCTGGGCTCTAAGAAGTTCTGCTGGAGAAGCATCCTCAACAGTTTGAAGAAGTTTCCTTTCAGACCCCTGTGAGTTAAAATATACTTGAAGAAAATTAAAGTTGCTAAAGAACTTAAACCAAGAAGCCCAACTTAACAAAAACTTAGTAGTAACAAAGCAGCATAAAATATTTCTACGTATAGCCAATTTGGGAATAAAGGATGGCAATAACTGGTTGGTAAAGGGATGCTAAAGCATCATGTTTTACCCAGCAGGAGTAAGAAAACAGGTTTAGAGTGGTAGGAGTTACATAAATATTTAATAATGATGAACAAAATACTGATTCAGTGGTCTCAGTAGTGCACTGCTAAGACTGAGGAGTTATTCTTGAATACTTACTAAAGCCTGTTATTAAAATCGGTTTTGTTTATTTGAAAGACTTAAAAACCCAGAGATATGAAAGGTTTTTTTATCTGAACTGGAGTGAAAACTGCTTGCATTGTACAAGTGTTTAGGAAACAAGAAGATAGGCAAAAGTGATTATCGGTCCTGCAGCACTGTGAAAGCTCGTGGAGGAGTTACTGTTGATGCTCTGCATTTTGTAGGATCAGGCTTGTATTTTACCTTCTAAAATGTAGGCTACACAACTGGCAACAATGGGACTAGTGACATTGTTTAGCAAAAAGGAGAGTCTGAAGCTCTCGGTTTCCTCCAAAGCATCTTAAAGCAAATCATTCTTCAATAGAAAATTTGAGACCTGGACTTCGAGTGATTGCTGGCAGGAAGAGAAGTACCTCTGGTTGCACAGCAGTGGCCTGATACTTCTGGAGACAGGCATGCCAAAATAGCAGCAGAGCTCTTCAGAAAGGTGGTGGAGCACCTGCATTAGACAATAGACCATGCTGGCTTTTCTGGAAGAGAGTTTCTTACAAAAAATGCTGATAGTAGGAATTTGGGTGCTGGGAGGTGGGCATACTGTATCCCTCTGATCTCTGCTGTTTTGTGCAGTTGTGGACACTGAGAGCACAGTTCATAAAACTGTCAGTGTTTACTCAAGACCCAATTGCTAGCCTGGCTTTAGGTACAGATACAAATTTCATGTTAGTCATTATTTAAAAGTGATAAACCTGTATCTGCCTCTTCTGGACAATGTTTAAAGGAAATATGTGTATATTTAAAAAATCATGTTTCATATAAGAGGAGTTTTCCCTCAGAGTAGTTCTTCTATAAGGAGCTGGGTACTTGTGAAGATTTGGGATCTGGGTTGATCTCGTTTATGCTGATGTAAGCAGGGAGCTGTGATTCCGGCTTCTCACTAGGAGATACCAGACACTTTAGCTCTTACCGCCTGTGCTGTTTTTCTCTGTGTACTATTTTCTGACAAAGTAAGTTTCAATGTAATGGTGCTGTTACTTACCACTGCCATCTCTCCTTGATTTGCAGATGGGCTTCTTCCGCCGGAGGTACAAAGAAATTATTGACGCCGAAAAGAGCAGAAAAGAGAATGAAGATAGTTGGGACTGGGTTCAGAAAAACCAGTGAACTGCCCGTGACAACTAAAGCCCAGTCATGTGACACGTGCTTGCTAGCCTATAGGTCCTGCTCTCGTATCTTCCATATGTGGAAGAAGGAATCTTCTCCAGATTTTTCGGAGACCCCATTGATGCTGTGTCTTTATCACACCAACAAGCTAGGGAATGTATCCTGAGGCAACCACTGCAGCCATGTCGGGTGACTGGAGCGATTTACACTTCATTTAAGAGCTGAACTTTGAACTTTGGTAACCAAGCTGCAGTGCAGAGCAATATTTATGAATCCAACTATGTGGTATACCCTCAGGGGAAGACTGTTACCTAAAAATATTTTTTATAAATATAAGCTTTTTATATTGATTATGTCTTTATATTTGTATCAATGTTTTATAGTTTCTATTGGATAGCTATATAGTTCACTCAAGCACTGATATCTGGCTAAATCATTGGAAATACATATATGTATATATAAATCCTATTGTACTTGTAAACGTCAATGCAAGAGAAAAAAAGAGAGATTTGCAGATAAAAGTTGCTGAATCCTATATGCTTAATTCACAAGGCTTGGTAATGTATTTAGACCATTTAACGGCAATAAGCCAAAGTCTTTTCACTATGTCTTTAAGTTGAATTTGGTGTCTGATTTATAAACTAAAGTATTACACAGATGTGATGTTCTGTATCTGAGTCTGTCCTTTAGTGGCCTGAGTGGGAGAGGAGGAAAATGCAAGACTTGTAGCTTGCTTTGACTCACTGAAGAAGGCATCACAGAATGTTTTCCTTTGGGAAATTTTCTCTTGCAGTCTGTAGTGCTTTCATAATGGTCTAGGACTGTACAGTTGAGATACCAGAAGGATATAATTGGGCCAACCACTATGGAATTGACAAATTTGTTGGGTTTTCTTTTTTTTTTTTTAGAGGAGCCATGTTAATGTTAAGGATGGTTTTTGAGCTACTGTTAGTGATCCTTACCTGTTGCTATCAAAGCAAGTGATAAGTTACTATGAACTATGAGCATGAGGCCCGCCTTGTGAGTTTTACACGTGAGTTATGAGTTTGTTTATAGAATTTTAAGAGAGAGAAATAGATGCAAGGGCTAAAATGTTTGGATCTTGAGATTCTTTATCTGGTTGTTCCTAGTAATGAATGTCATCCTTTCTCAAGCATTAAGAAGGAACTTTTGTCAAGGTGCAAACATTACAGGATCTCGGTTTGTCCCTTTGTTCACTGGTAATTCCTTAGCAAATAATTTGTTGAATTAAAAGAAATTTAGTTGTAATTAATTCAACCATGTTTCTTCAAAAAGCTCTTGGATTTCTGAATAGAAATAGTGGAACTCTGTTAGACTTGGATTTAGATTCTATTTGTACTTTGCACCTTGTGTAAATAAGAGGTAAATGTCTTACTAGTATAAAATTCATGAAAAGGAAAGAAGGGTCAAGAAGTAGAAGGTGAAGGAGAAACAGAAATGAATGGTTGCAGGGTGTCTCCTTCGGTAATGGTAGGGTGAAAGACCTGCTGGAGGTTTGGAAACTTGAATGCAGAGAACATGCAAGAAATCTGCTTGAGAACAGCCCTTATTCTTGCTCTTCCTTCCCAAATTTATTATAGCTTCAATTTAAAAAAAATTAACCACATCCATATTCCTGTTTGCTCCCCCCCCCATTAAGTGCCTGCTATTACTTCAATATTGATCGATATTTTTCAACTATCTGCACACATTAGGCAGACGATGGTTTTTAAGTGAATGAAGTGTATTGATTCAAAATTTGACAAGAAAAGCTATTAGTCTTTTCCAGATACCTCTCTTAAAACAGTCATCGGTGATATGACAGATTTTGTATAGCGAATGATCATTTTAAGACAGAATCTGAAAAAAAACCTGCTGAGGCTAAATCCTGTTCTAACCCCATGTAGTGGACTGCAGATTTTGCATCAGAGTGCAAGACCAAAAGGCTGATGCCTTTTGATTGCACTGTTGTATTAGAGGCTGTTGTACTCATCACAGTATGAATTTTCTGACATCAGTCAGTTTTGCAAGTATTTAGACCTAATGTATCCATTTTTTCTGTGGTGTGAAAAAAACCTTACAGATAGAAGTTGGGTCTGAGATTGTTTCACAACTATGAATTTAATAAGAAATTGCTTGAAATACTTGCTGAAAAAAAAGTTGTCCGTTTATTTAGCTGTAAGAATTTTCAGTATCCTCTCTCTGTAAAACTGAGCCCCCAAAAGGTAACTAGAAAGTTGAAGAAGTAATTTAGGGGACAAGTCAAACTATTTGTGAATTTAACTAAATTTTAAAGCTTCCACCCTAAAAAATGAAGACATTCCCTTTCAAAAGTAGAAATGCTTCATTTCCACTTTTTAAACAAAAATTTACTTTCAATTCTACGAAAAATGCTTCACTCTAATACTTTTAAAATTAAGTGTAGTGATTCCTTTGAAACATCTTTTTAAGTATATGAAGCAAAGGGTAAAAAAAGGTAAAAAACCTACTTAGTATCTCATGTTACCTTGAACAATTTTCTCTTTTTTGTTTTTTTTCTTTTGGTTCAAGTGGAAAATGTTTGGGGTTTTTTTTATTTGCTAAAAGTAAAAAACCAAAAGTCAGTCCCATTAGATTGAGCCCACACTGGAATTTTTTGATCTCTGACTTGAATTGTCTACTATTGATGCAGCACAAGTTGTCACTCAGTGAAAATCTAGTTGTTGGCCAGATGAGTGATATATTCTTGAAATAAATCATAAATTCTTAGTATCATCACTGTTAGGTACTCAGTAGTTCTGTTGCCACAGATGCTTTTGTTTTTAAGTGTATACTGTTCATGATTTTTTTTTTTAAATTTTTATTCTTCTAATTCCACTGGGACTCTTGCTTAGTTCCAGTTAAGTTAGTCAGATTTGACGATGAACCATACAATTACTTAGTATTAAAATCCTATATATGCACCTTTCGACTCCTTAAAAAGCAACCAAACAAGTCAAACAAAAAAACCCCCACTAATATCAGTTGGTTGCAATCAGTTTCTAACCCAAAAATCTTAAGGAAATATAATATACTTCAAGAATGTGTAGAAAGTAGCTGTGCTGTAGATATACTAGTTTAAAAAGAAAAAAAAAAAAAAAAGGAAATAGTAATATACATAATTGTATCAAAATCTAGAGAAATGGTTACTTTGGAAATCGCTTCTAGGGCTCTGCAGTTTCCCATCTGTCAGCTGCTTGTTAGTTCCTTTGTGTGGTACCACTTGCGCAGCAGAGCTGGGGGAAGTCGTTTAAGTTCTCTCCAGTTAATCCATTTCAGGACAAAGTCATCAATAACTGTCTTGGACAACTTCACAAAATGGTTTGCTGAATTGGCACTGCATTTTTTGCTTTGCAGCAGCAGCTCACTTTGTGCTGGCTCTAAGCTGTGTGTGTGGGAAGCTTAGAAGTGGGGCAGTAACGTTTTCAAATGCATCATCTGGCACCCAAGTGATACTTTCTTCAAGCTCCAAAGCTTGCAATGTGCAGGTTGTCATCTTATGGATAGTACCCTCAAAGTTTCCTTTAAGGTAGGAAGAAAACAGTCTCAGAAAAATATGATTAGGAAGGAAGCTGGGGGGATGATAAGGGAAAATTTCACTTAGTTCAGAGCCCATGCAGTTGCAACCCCATTTAATTTTCATCTTGATACCAAGAAAATCACAGTCATTTCACAATTTTGGTGGCCCATGGCACCGTGATGAATTTCACTTTCCAAGAGCTGAAAGCGTTTGCCACCACTAACAGCACGTTCTGTGACCATTTCATTTGGAAATCAAGTTTCTGCTCATGGAGGTGAATTTCCATCAGTTCACCCCAATAAACATCAGGGTCTGGTGCACTCTGAGGCCGTAACTACTATGCTCTGGTAATTGGCCCTCGTAGCTAACAAAAGTGTTAGTTATGTATTTGCTGAATAAGCCTTTTTTAAAAAATTTGCTCCATTACAACGTGGAAGTCAACAAACTGTAGAAAATACTGCAGGAGCCTTCGAATTGCTGTCACCTCACAAATCACTTGGATTGTCTGAGAGAGAGGTTGTGCCTAATGCGAACCCCCCGAGGCTGCAAACCACTTAAGCCATCCTTTCATCTCAAAGAGGGAAAGGCTTTTGCCATGCCAAGCACCCCAGTACAGACAGCTCTCTCTGCCTCCATACCTGAATGGGAAGGACCTGACATGTGAAGTCGGTGTTGCGCAGGTAACTCCTCTTTGCTGAAAGCAAGAGCTGCGCAGAGTTTGCGGTTGGCAATATTTAGCATCAACTTTCTTTAATGTCTTCTGTTTATGGGCACGTTTTGGAGTCTTGCACAAGTTTCAGGCATAGTATCCATGTGGCTTTGGGGTATGTAGCGTTGCTTTCACTAAAGGATTAAGGGAGTCATGGAGCTGATTTCTACCCATGTCCAAGTTCTTCCACTTGCTAGGGTTTCTTGGATATAAATGAAAGTAGGACTTGGTTCTTTTAGTGTACATTGTTTAAACTGGCATGAACACTGTAAGTGCTTTTGGAGCATGGTTTGCGTTCGCAGTAGGGTACACGCACCGTTGTCACTCCTTTTTCCGTAGAATGTCACTCCTTTTGTATTGTAAAATTGTATGTTTCCTTTTGTGAACTTGTGGTTGGAAGAATGTGTTCACTGTTATTGATGTCACCTGTATTTAGAAGCTCGTGCTCACCTGTAATCTAATTCACTTGCACTGTTTTGGAAATGTCAGGTTTACAAAAATACGACTTTTTGGAATAAAAAGTGGCTGCAAAATTATCCCAATAATACCATTTTGTCATTTACTTCCTGTCCAACTGAAGTATTTTTTCATTAATCAGGTGAGACATTTTCTCACGTGTGTTTGAGTTAAATGGTATGGCCATGCGTTTATCTGTGTGTGGAGAATAGGCATCTTTTATAGTAATTCTAGACTCGTATGAAATCAAGCTCTTTGGAGACTTAAGAGGATAACTAGCTTGACTAAAATATTCTAAAACCACTGAAATAAAATAATAGTGGTGGGAATTATTTATGTTTTAACAGTAGTCCTCTATTCAAAATCAAATAAACCCCCACATGATGGTGATACTGCCCTATGTCAACGTGTATAACTTAAGTGCCATGTCAGCCTGTGTGAATTTGGAGGAAAGTCTGATTATTCAGCATCATGGGGGTTTTTTTTCTGCTAGGATTTTTATTCCACGAGTAGCTAAATATGACATTTGGAAGGTGTTTTTTTTCAACTGCATACATCCCCGTGCCTGCTTTGTCGACGGGAGTAGAAGCTGGATAGAAGTGCTAAAAAAAAAAGCTGGCTGTATCTCTCATACCCGTTAGATGCCCCATGAAAGTTTTCTCAGCATTTGGAGGATGGGTGGAACCTCCTGCGGTAGAACATGAATCGAGGAGAACCTTAACAGTTGGACTACGTGACCTTGAAAATATTTTCCAACCTTACTGATTCTGTGATTCCTTCTAAAACAAAACCAAAAAACTGAACCTGAAATTTCAGGCTCTTCCTTTCCTCACCTTCGGCTCCGTGCTCTGCTTTTTCTGGAGACCCGTTTAAGTGTTGAAGGGTTCCCCAGCCATACAGAAACAGCCCATGTCCTCTCTGTTAGGCTGCCAGCTGGGTACCTATGAACATGCTGCGCAGAGTGAGGACCTCTAACCAGTGACTGGTGGAAGACCACGGCTTCATGAAACACAAAGCCCAAGACATTAGGAGAGCTCCAAGTAAATGGGGGTCCTGGCACGTACGTAGCATCTTTCAAAGTAAAAATAAATACATTTTTAAAACGTTCTCAGTCAGGAAAGCTTTCTTCTGTGAAAAGAAAGTATTGTTGGGCGAAAGCGGTAGAAGGATGCAGGGAGGAGTGCCATGCACAGTTTGCTTTTGGAGATTAGTGAAGCTTTAGTGCAGCAGCAGCTAAAATAATCAGTGGCTTTTAGATATATAGTAATGCCTTTCTGTTGTGCAAGTGTGTGCCTGTGCGTGCAGGCGGTGGCGGTCCTGCCTGGGGATGGGGGATTGATGAGCTAACAGTGCCCTCTCTGGGGCTCGCTCGCTCGCCTTTTTCTCTAATGCATAGAGCAGCAGTCTGCTGTAGTACATCACGGGATTTGTGTGTGTTTCTTTCCCCCTAAGTGGCTTTTAAGAACCTCTTAGGACTTTCTATGACAAAGTGGCTTTGCTTTAGGGGGAAAAAAAAAAAGATAATAAAAAAATGCAGATTTGTTTCTTCCAGTTTCACTGAGAAGGGAAGAAGTGGATCAAAAGTAGATGGAAGATTCAAGAAAAGGAAGATGATGTTTTACCACAGGGAAAAAAACAGCTAACAAAAATTGGTTAGCATGCTGCTCGTGTGTGGGACTGGAGTTCTGGAGTTGGGCTGACGTTTTGGCTTCCTACGCTGGCCATTTGCCTGCCCTTACGATTGGACACCACAGGAGCTCCTCTGCTAGATGTTTTCCATTTAGTGGCAAAATACCCCATCAGAAAGAGATAAGTAACTTTTCCCCACACCTGTTGGGTCTAGCGGGGTGGACACTGACTTGAGTAGTCCTAGGTAAGATGTTTTGACTTGATGAAAATTTTGAGTGCCCAAAACACCCTGGATACCGAGTGCCAGAATGACTAGGGAGAGTGTCATGGGAGTCATTAAAGAGACAAATTAGAACTTATGGTACTCTGGCCCCTGTTGCCTTGCTACCAGAATTAAAATACAACAGAAACAGCTTTTTTTTTTTCTTTTTTTCCTGAGGATTCAGATGCACAAATTGATTTAAACTCATACGACTTCTCACTCCTGCACACCCAGGGTTTTAACATTTTAAATGGCTGCAAATGAAGATTTTTTTAGCAAGAGGCCTTGATAGAAGTAAAGCATGATAGTGGGAAAATGAATCATTTTAACAAAAGAGCGATGGAAATTAGTTTTTTGCGTCCTAACCATGCTATAATTTCCTGTGGCTGTCTGAAAGGATTAATTCATAGATTTCCAGTTCATTTCTTCTTTGCTTTTGATGTAGTTAGTGTCGTTTTAATGCCTGAACTTCTAGATGTGCAGTGTTTTGGTAAGTTAACCAGCAGTTCAACATCTGTAAAGAATCAGAAATTAATGAAGTAGCAACCCTGAGCAGAGATTTCCCTGCTGCAGACATGTATTCAGATATGATGTATTGACTTTCATGAAATTATTCTAGATTTATACTAACACAAGTGAGAAGGGACTCAAACAGGCTCCCTTGAAGCTGAAGGACACACATCATGAGACAAGCTTTGCACTAATCTGCATAAGTGGTAATGTACAGTAATTTCTGTCATTTAAACGCTATTCCTCTGGGTTTGCTATCTGAGAGCTGTGTAATTCAATCCTAATGATGCTGCTCCATGCTATAGTCGGAAAGAGAAAAGGAATAGTAAAAAAGCCATCACTTGATAAAGTCTGAGGTAGGTAAGTGGGTGGGTGGGTGGATGAGTGACCAATAGCAAGATACATGTGTATATGACTAAAAATTATTTTGGATGTAGACAAATCCTATAAAAAGGCCAAGCCTGCCAAAGCCTCAGCCCTTCAGAGTAACGTAAACATTTTGTTTGGAAATTCTGAAATGCAATTAGGAACACAGGTTTGGAAGGTCCTCAAGTCCAGCCTCTTATTTTATTTGGCAGCTACTCTATATATTTCCTTTCATGAACTGAACAAGGTCCAGTAGAACTAGTTAAATTTCTTTTCCTGATTAGACTTGCTCAAAGACTATTCTAGCACCTCGTTTTGACGGTGCTGTTAATGGTAATTTTCATCCCAATTTTTTCTCTTGCCAATGAGGTCTTTTAATTTAAACAGCTCCCTTCCTTCCTTCCTTCCTGTTCTGATCTTTCTTAAATACGGTTGACCAGAAAACGACACAATTTTCTAGGTGAGTCATCAAATTCCTTGTCCAATGCCTTGTACATCACCTATACATCAGACTGGCTTTCCTGGCTCCGTTAAGGTTACCAACTCTCTATGAGATGCCTTGAATGATGAAGGATGTCATTGAAAAATCTAGCATAAATGGCCAATCTCGAGATTTTTTGTTTACCATTTTGTGGAGTCTGGAACTCCAACATAATGTGTACCACACGGAGAGGGTTGTTACGAGCTGAAGGGAACCATTGTATGGCTACGTGTGGAGCTGTAGATCTTTGCAGCATGATGCCTTCATGCTAGGTAAGATGGAAGGGGAGAGGTTCTCTGTGGGAGGCTTTGGCTGTGTTTTGACGCAAATTAACTGAAACTGATACATAAACATAAATGCAGTTTGACTTTGGTGGGTATTTTCATCAGAAAATTCCCAATTAGTGCTGATCACATGCTGGATGACCAAACTACCCATTGGTCTTACTTGTGTTTGAAGTCTTTCCTAAGATACCATGCACTTAAAGTACCATTTATTATTGTCTAATTACTTTCAGCAATGCAGTATGGGCAGAAAAAAAGTGCTCTGAGATGGTGAAGTTGTCAATTATAGCTGATAATTAAGGGGCCAGGTGCCTGTTTTATTTAACAAGATAAATATCTCCCCAGATGTTGAGTATCTGAAATTTCATAACCAGACAGGTATTTCATACTGGATGTGCCAAAGTCACCTTCAGTAGGTAGTCATTTAAGACAGCCTTTTTTATTTTGTCTTTTTTTGTTCTTTTTGTGTGTGTGTGTGTGTGTGTGTAGTAGGGTTTGGATTGGCATATTGAGTGCATTGCCAGTTGAATGATCTGCTTCTCTCTCTCTGATTGCCAGCCTAATTTACCTTAGTATGTGTTGGAAATGTTATTTTAATTGATTTCTTTGGTTACTTTTCTGACTAGAATAGCTGTCATGTACTTCTGAGATCGGGCATACCGTACCAAGAAGATAGCCTTACCACAGGGTGCTAAAATCATAGCAGTGTTTTTGAAAATAATGACTTGTTTTTGTGACAGGTAACGAAAGCTGTCAGATACTATGAAAGGGGCACTAGTGGTTATTAAACACTTCTGTTTGAAATAATCTTTTCTTCAATGAAATGGCAAATGAAATAACCAAAATGTAAAGCCCACATATGTTCTAAGGAAAGAATAGTGTAGGCTAAGTGCCGTGAAAGAAACTGGAGTTACTTCTTTCTGTCTTAATTTCTTTCACTAGCTAACTCTTGATGTTGTTCTTCCTTGGGAAAGTAGCACTGGCTTCAGGCTGAGGCTCCTGGAGATTGCTCAAGTACTACTTACTGTCTCGGCTGGACTAGGTGGTCATTGTAGGTTCTTACTCTATTCTGTTCTAGTTCAATGTCTAAGGCCAGGTTGGATGGGTCTTTGAGCAGCCTGGTCTAGTGAGGGTGTCCCTGCCCATGGGGGCTGGAACTAGAAGATCTTTGAGGTCCTTTCCAGCCTAAAGCAGTCTATGATTCCGTGATTCTGTGCATGACTCTGATTTAAATGTTGTTTTGCATATATGTATTTATTTTATGTATATAGCTGTAAATTTTTAAAAGTAACTTCCGTAACACCTGGTGCAAAGAATTCTGGGTGGATTAAACCACCTTAATAATGGTACAGAATCCTACGGCTGTCATGAAGAAGCAATGGGTGCAACTTTACACTGGAAAAATGTGCCAGCCCTCAGGGGTTAGGGTGTGTATATGTAAATTGGGGCAGCTCTGGGTTGTGGAGGACACACAGGAAAATACTTAGACTTTACCTTATTGATTTTGCTTTTCACGTAAAACTAACTGACACGTAAAAGAAAAATCCACTAATGGTTGTTAAAAGAAAATAGATCACCTCTGGCTCAGGAAATCCTAGCTATTTCTGTATTGGAGACAGAACAAGTGTACTGGGGAAATGTCAGTCCCCACTTCACCTACCCTTTTTCCTTCATGTCTGCCCCCAGACAGTGTTGGAGACAGGGTGCTGGGCAAGATGGTGCAGCATAGGCATTAGTACATCTTTGTGGCTTTCAACTGACCTCCATCAGCAAGGCAGGGGCAGGAAATTCTTCAGATGAGCTATGGCACCAGAGATCTCCTCTGGCTTGCTAAGGGACCTCTTTTTGATTTGTTTCAGTGGTTGTAAGAATAATAAAAAATAATTCTTATTTCCATCCAAGTAGGAAAAAACCCCCAAAAGATCTCCATGTAAGTCAGACGTCATCTATCTTAGAATAATAGAACATAATAACAGAGAATAAGAAAGATTGAGGAGACTGATCTGGGATTTTTAAAATCTTGATCTTTGCATCTTTCTTTCTACATTTGGGAAGTGGATTATTCCAATAATTTTGCCTCCCCAAAAAACTACTTCTAAAGAAAATTACTATTTTGGACTACGTCTATGAGAAGTTCCTGATACCAAATATCCCAAGTATCTAATACCAAGTTCCCCAAAGATCCAATTTCCTAATATCATTTTGAGTCATTTCAAGCCTTACCAAATTATACCCCCTGTTTGTTTCTGTCTTTTAAAGTCTTTGCTCCTTCTGGCATAGCTCTTTATAACCTGTTTTACTGTCTAGCATTCTCCCCTCATATAGTCGATAGCAAATACCTTCCCCCTGCTACCCTGAACATATGTTACTGCGGCAAAACATTTCAGGTTGTTCCCAGTGGAAAACTGTCCTTCAGATGCCAATCAACAATATTAATAACAACAACAAAATGGATTCTAGTTTGCTTGGCTCATCCTAAAAGCTAAAGGGCTGCTAAAGGCAAGTCAGGAACTTGACTGAAAGTCCGAAGTGTCCACCTAAAGAACGCTGAAGAACTGTAGTCTGAAACTTCAGTTTTAACCTCAAAACAAGTGGCTTTGTGGTGCAGTAATCACATAAGGTGAAGTGCTGATAAATGTTTATGCTTTGTTTCCCTGCTCTTTTTTTTTTTCCCCAGTGGAAACAGCTCTTCGAGAGGTGGCAGAACGGAAGCTCTGAAGGACCAAGTACTCTCCCTGGGGAGCAGGTAGGCCCTCAAAGCACCATCAGCGTGGTGATGAGTGTTGCCATAGCAAGCCTTTTAATACTGAAATAAGCAAGAGATGCTGTGGGAGTGTGAAGCTGGGTCCTAATTTTTACCTGTGAGTAAACTTTCAGTGGGACTTGCCAATGTTAATGTGGGCATGTGTGTGCTGCTCGGCAGAGTCAGGCTTAGTCCTTGGTCCTGTTACCATAATCATGTCTAAGAGGAGAATCACAGAACCACAGAATGTGTTAGGTTGGAAGGGACCTTTAAAAGTCATCTAGTCCAACTCCCTGCAGCTATGACTAAACCCATAATCAGTTTAGTGCTGTCAAGTTTTTTAGCAGGGACTAGACAGGCATCAAAAGCTCATTTCATGTTGACCACCAACACTTGTCACGTTGAATTAACTACTGGGCAATCTTAAATATGTACTTTTAAAGAAGAGTAGCATCAGACTCAGCTACCTGTCTCCTGAGCTGTTGTTGTTTGTACATTGATGTCACACTAGTGCCCAGATGTTCCAAGCTCTAGACCCTGCTGTGTGAAATAAATGCTCCAAAGCTTATGCAGTGTTAGAAGATCCTACAGGATTTTGGTCATTATCCTACTGATTGATCTCGATGATGTAAAGATCCACCAGTCATTGAAAACTCCACAGCCAACACGAAGACTGGGAAGAAGAACGACAGCCGCCCTGCAATTTAAAAGCCAGTTGTTCTAGGATGATGCAGCATTCTGTTTGTCCTTCACTTCTGAACACACTGTGAATGATGGCTGCCCTTCTCAAGGAATGCACACGTCAGACAAGTTTCCGTTGTAATTAGTATCTACTGACCTAAACTACTGCAAGATCAACCACCCGACGGTGCCAAATAATTAGCCTATGCCCTGCTTGAGCAGTGGTGTTCTATAATAGTCTTAAAGCTGTAGGCTAGGTTAAGAAAGTATGGGTCATACCTTCTAACATAACACTCCACTCATTTGTCCTGGATTTGAATGGCTAGTGTATTCAAAGCCACCTTGGATAATTAGGATACTTTCCTTAACATGCTTGTGTCTCCTGAACCTACGGTAATACCACAACAGCACCCTGCTGTGTCACTTACTGCAGTGCTTCCTTCCACTCTGCTTCCCTGTGTTCATTTGGTTTTATTGACCTAGTGTCTAGGACTTAAGAAACTGTCAAACTGTGTGTGTGTGTATGTGGCAGCGAGCAGGGATCAGGGATCTTTTCTTTCACTGTTTGGCAACTCCTCAAGGTCAGTCTGCAACTTCAAACACTATTTTATGGATGCAACAAATCCCAGACTACTTGAAACCTGGATAGACCTTGAATCCTAGACAAAAAAAAAAACCCCAACAAAACCCAAAGAACCAGACTCAAGTTAAAATATTTGGTTGTTAAAAAAACCCATCTTGTTTAGTTTAGGTGCTTTCATTTCTTGATGGCAATCGCTTCCAAAGCAGCCACAGCCCAGGTAATTGGAGCAACCGAGTGCATGTAAATCTGAGGAGGACCAAGCACACTGCCTATAATGCTCATGCAGCTCTCGAGCAACCCAGCAGTGATCAATTCATTATCATTACAAGAAGCCTGCCAAAGAAAACCTACAGGCTATTGAAGGCAAGATGGCTGTAAAATTAGAGATCAGACCAATCCTAATGTTCACTAATGGACATGAACATTAGCCCTGCAGCCTCAGCCAACTGCTCTGAAAGAGGCCCTGGTGACATCTTTGGGTAAAGTACATCAGGGACTGAAGATTTTCGTTTTTTAATTTAATATATTGATTTACTTTTTATTGGGAGTTAAAGTGGCTGAGGAAAGAAAGAAGTTGGAAAGGATACTGGAAGTGGAAAGGAATGGAGATTGCCCACTGGCCTGTCTCAAATATTCCTTTCCCAGGTTTTTGCAATGTTCAGCAAAGGAATCTCTGAGTGAACATTTTCTCCCCACAAAACTTTGTCTACTTTACAGTCCAGCGCTAGCTCTGTCAAGTGCTGCCTGCCAAATGAAACACTGGAGGTAAAACTGACACCATATAAACATTAAAAAAAAGGAAAAAAAGGCTGGGTTTATGTGTACATGGAGCTACTTGCTGCTGGGGAGCAGGTCTTGTACAACAACTAGAAAACACAAATAGTTCCTGCTGTCTTGGATGCTTTATTTTTAAAGAGCTGTGATAACCTCTTAAAAGAAATTAGGATTTTTAAAGTCTTGAGGAAGCAAGTAGCTACGCAGCAGTTGTAAGAACAAGTAGGTCGAGAGACATGTGTAATGTTTATGCTTTGTTTCCCTGCTCTTTTTTTCCCAGTGGAAACACAGCTCTTCAAGAGGTGGCAGAATGAAAGCTCTGAAGGACCAAGTCCTCTCCATGGGCAGCAGGTAGGCCCTCAAAGCACCTACCCAGCAGGCCAATTTCCCTGTTAGGTTCAGCAACACATTAAGAAAGTTAATCCTCTTAGATTAATTTTTTTGGTGCAGCAATGACACAGATACAAAAACTTATAGCACTCCTTTTTCAGCGCTCATTATTCTGCCTAAACTTCTTTTACACTATCAGCTGTCCTCAGCTACCCCCAGGATTACTTTTTCTCCTTTTTGGTGCTTTTATGCACCGCTTCATCATGCTAACTCGTAACAAGCTCCATTATATAAAGCAGCGTGGCCACAGCACTGGAAGTTACATGCAAAAGCCTGGGCAGGACTCCTTCACTGGCAACCACTGGGATTTTTGGGTTGGTTACACATTTCAGGCATTTACTGCCTTTGTGCAGACTTCAAAAAGCACATTAGGAGAAACCCAGGGCTGTCGAAAATCTGTCCTTGCCCTGAATTTTCTGAAGCCTTTAAACAGAAATTGCTGTTGCTCCTGCCAGGCGTCTGTGCGGTCACATACTGCATCTTCCCCATAACACTTCTCTACACAGCTAAGAGGGTCCCACTGCCCCCTTGCCTGTAGTTTGCCCAGGGCTGCTGCTCAGGGTGACCGGTTCCCCACAGCTGTATCTCAGTGAGCACTGTCTGTGCTGGCATGTGAAGCGCAGGGTGACAAGGTGGAACCTGGATCAGCCTCATCTTCCCAAAGATACGCCTGGAAAATAAATTCTAAGATTTGGGACTGGAGGGAGGGAGAGAGGAAGAAGTCAGGGAAAAGCTCAGTGTTATTTCGGCCATTGGCTAAGCTGCCCCCAGTGCAGTTTATTTGTTAAAGAAATGCTAGGCATGGACGTTTTCTGTGGTAGTTACATAGTCCATATCTTGGAGGGGATGTGACTGAGACATCTTCAAGCTAAATGAATAGTGCCTTGACACTGATTGAAGCAGGTATCTGAGATGCTCCCCAGCTGTATGTTGTGTTTCCACACCAGGACTTCCTCTTTCCCGTACTTCTATTTTATCCCATCTTGTTATTCTACTTCTCATTTTCTCACATAATATCACAATTGGTCTAACAACAAAACCCTGAATAAAACAATAGGAAACTGAGGAAACAAGAGGTGTGCTCACCCCCTTCCTTGAGAAATTTTTTGCTAAAAGCCATAAACGAATGACACAATGGAGGCAAGAAGGAGTATTGTCTTGCCTGATCCCACATCCATCATAAGCTGCTCAGCTTCGCCTAGTTATCACTGTATTGATGGATGCCTTTGGAGGGAGGGGAGGAGGGAGCAAATCTCACGTTTGTATAGCAAAAAAGCAGAAAACACTTGTGTTGGAAAGCAGGGAAAAGCTGGGAAAGAGCAGTGAAAGGGCAACGCGCTATCCTTGCATAGCTGCATGATGAGAGCTCAGTACCAAAGCTGCTTCCAGGACTCCAGCTTAAATAAGTCCCCCGTGCTCCTCCACTTGAGAGCTGCCCTTCTGCGTGTTTCAGGGTGAAATCCCATCCCTTTGAGACCACCTCAATTCCTTCTTGTTGATTTTGGCAGGAGCAGGGACTTAACCTAAATATTTTATGGTACCATCACATAGCATAACATCTTATAATTCTAGAGGGGGGAAAAAAATTAAATAAAATAATCAGATCCTCATTTGTGATGCCATGTGGCAAAGGATATGTCCATATGGCCATGTTCGCAGCAATCAAACAGATAATGCCACTGAATTCAGTAGGCACCATCGTGGCACAGCCCTGCGGAGGCTGAAAGGGGGGGGTGGGGGGGGAATAGGGGGGAGAGGAAAAAAAAAAAGATAGAAACCATTGATTCAAATGAGGCCAAGATTTCACCTCATGTTTTTAGTGTAGCAAATGTTATTGCAAGCCCACACAGAGCCAGCGTGAAGCGCAAATTACCACAGGAATTTGTCATATTCATTACCAGCCTAGCATCATTAGTTTATATGAGTGTAGGCAATTAGAAGAGAGGTTTCAGTTTCTTTCTTTGAAATGTGAATTTTATTAACAAAATGACAAGCTTTCTTTCAATGAAAGCAAGTCGGATGCTGCAGGAAGAGTCGTAAATTTGAGGAAAGAGCTGAGAGCCAATGTTTAACGAAGGCAGCATCACTCCACAGACTTAGAAAATAGGCAATAACTCAATTCCTTGTGTACCCAGGAATCCAGTAGGAGAAAGGTAACCATGGCTGAGGAGATTTCATTTGTAAAAGCAGATTTAAAGCGAGTGAAGACATTCAGGGGGTCACTGGTGTACCTTGTCAGGCGCTGTACCTAGATTTGGTTCTTTTTCATTGATTGCTCTTCTTTGTTCAGTTATTTGGTCACACGCATGTGCACACACATACACACACATCCCATTCGATATACCCTAAACCTGGCTTTGAGATTATTTTCCAGGCATATCTTTGGGAAGAGCACACAAAGCCGGTGAGGCCGATTCAGGTTTCACCTTGCAACCCTGGCACTTCACACACCAGCACGGCCAGTGCTCGCTGGGCTATGGCCATGGGGAACCTGGTCAGCTTGGGCAGCATCCCTGGGCAAATATATATGGTGGGCAGTAACATTTCTTCTGTCAAACGAACATAACCCAGGAAGATGCCTACCTTTTCTCCCACAGGAGTTAGTCCCACCCTGGCATGCTGCTGGTAGCTGGGGTCTGGGGGTTGTTTTTTGAGCATCAGTGGGAGAAAAAACAAATAAATAAATAAAACTAATGTTCGTAATATATATAATATTACATAATTATAATTGATTTATATTAATATATAATATGTAAAATTATACATAATATAGAATTAATTTTTATATATGTACTTTATATTTATATATATATATAAACCCAGCCGTTTTGTCCGTGGATGTACAAATATTCTATATGGTTGAAAAAGCTACAGGGAGGCCAAAAAAAAGAAGAGGAGAAAGAAAAGGCCCCAGTCTGTTCCGCATCCCCCTGTGCTCCGGGTGTCCGTGCCGGCCGGGCTCTGCCGCCGCGCAGGACCCGGGGGGAGCTGCCGGCTGGGTAAGC